>JAJPUD010004534.1:0-38097 GCA_023553655.1 Myrmecobius fasciatus
GCAGTCTTTTGTTTCTGACACAAATATCATTAATAATTGATGGAATACATAAACTGAAGACTGAAAATTGTAGGGATCATTTTAACAAAGCTTCGTGTTTTCACTTTTTCTTAAATGATTTCTTGCTAAAAATGGAATTCTAGTTAATTTTTCAACTTTGTTGTCTCATGTTTGATGTATGGTTCTTGCACAAAGATATAATTAAGTGTGATTTCCTAAAGAAATCTATTGCTTTAGCATTTCGGGGAAGCCTACATAAATTTATAAAGGATTAATTTAATATTTCTGAGGTGTTTGCTAATGCAGATGTTAATTTGAAATTCTCACTTGTTGAATAGGTTTTGATCTGTAATAAAGTAGTTGTTTCCATACTCATTTTTCCTGTGGACCAAAAAAAAAAAAAAAAAGATCTCTTGAAATGTCTCATTATATCTGAATGGACAGAAGGCAGATGTTGGCAAACTATAATTGGGAAACACAAACAATTCAAGGCCATATAGATTTTAACATAGTAGTTTGATATTAAAATATCTTAGACCATTTTTGTGTTACAAGTAGGAATATTGAATGTATCTAAATTCCTAGAAAAGGTCAATAAATAGAGGGATACCCCAGAGATCCAAATAAACAATTACAAATGCATATCCAAAAAAATTTTCATCCATTCATTCATTCAACATATTATTTAATCCTTAGCCCCACTTCTCCATGATATGATTGATGTGATAACAAAAAGATCTGGATTCAAAACCAACCTCAAACACTTCTTAGCTATGTGAGTACATCCAAATCATTTAATTTCTCTAGGACTCATTTTCCATATTTGTATTTCTGAATTTGTGATCTGTTCACTAATCTCTACCAATCCTTTCTCAGTCCTCATTGCTGTCTTTGAGAGTGTATGAAAAAAGGAAAGGATGACTGAGGCAAGGGTTGATCCCTATCCTTGATGAATGCTCTCCACAACATTCCCAATAAGTAACCATCTATCTTTCACTGAAAATCTTAAGGTAAAGATTGCTTAACCACTTGGAAAAATGATAGGAAGGATTTTGGGATGTGAACTGGTTGAGATGGCCACTTAAGCCTGTTCCAGTAGTTAAATTCTGTGATTATGTGAGTTAGGGACACATTGGTTTTGTTCTAAGAGAATATAGAGGTACATAAATAGCATTTTTACAGAACAGCCAAAACAAAAACACAAAATATGTAGCCCTTAAACAATTATAATGCTGGTTCTTAGTATTTCTATTTTTAAAAAGTCTTAATACTATAATTTAAGAAAACTAGTTAGAACTTTGAAATTCTATCCTAGATTTGAATATTCAATAAGAGAAAATGAGTTGATTGCTTATCTTTATATCTTTTGGGAGCTGTTTCTTGATAAAAAGATTCTATAAATATAAAATAGAAAAATTTCTTCTCTAAGTACCTTCTAATTAACATATGATCTATGCTTATTTATGGTAATCTTTATTTTCAGAGGACATTGGTCTATATACTGCAATAATACATAACACCAGTCACTTCATTCATGTGCCATACTTACTGTGTGACAGGCAAGAGGTACTATGACATGGCAAATACAGAGTCCCTCTTAGTATCTCAAAGATCAATGTTTAAGCCTTATACATACTGTCCATGTAGCCAAATAAAGACATTAATCTTGATTCTAACTGTATATCATGAGTCTTTAAATAGATGCTCTTAATAATTAAATGCTATAGATAGAAGACCACCTCTGTCCAGTGGTAGATGGTGTCTATTCAGATAAAGAAGGTGATTCAATGTTTCTCCACCAAGGATGAATATACTAAACATTAAAAATTCCTTTTCCTGATTAGAATCACTGGCTAGTGGTCTGGAGACCTTTTCATTTATATCAGGTTTACCCTTGGGACAATCTCAAGGTTTGCCTTAATCAATTCCCCCCCCGCCCCCCCAAAAAAGTCTACTTTTCACAAGAAACCTTTACTTATCCCCCTAATACCAATCCCTTCCATGTGTATGTATACATATATGTATCTGTATATATACACACATAAAATATATAAATATACTCATTTTTATATAATATGTATATGTATATTTATATAATTTATCCATAATTGTTTGTATGTTGTCTCCAGGATCAGACTGAGCTCTCTGAGAATAGGGACTCTTTCTTTGTATGCTTAGCACTTAGCACAGTGCCTGGCACCTAACAGGTTCTTAATGAATACTTGTTGACTAACAGTAATAATAATAATCTATACCACTCCCTTGGCACTGGCTGCCATTTGTTTGGCACTCTGTGAAAACACAAAACTGGATAAAACATCCCTTGGTTGCTATCTTCAAATATTTGAAGGTCAAGTATTTGATAGCTGTTTTAAAGACTTTGAAAGGCTGTCGTATGGAAGACGGATTATTAACCTTATTCAGCTAATCCCTAGATCACAGAAGTAGGAATAATAGCTGAAGGTTCAGAAAAAAATTTTAAGCTTAATAGGACAAAAGCTTCCTAATGAATACAACCACCTAAAACTGACATAGTCTTTGGCTTTACCTTTCACTGGATATTCTCAAGCAAAGTCTAAATGTTCAATTTTGGACAATTCTTATTATAAAATGAGTTGGATGATTTAGCTAATGGGGTTCCTTTTGGCTCTAAGATTCTCTGTGATTCTATTAATAACTCATTCTATCTTATAGGAGAGAAGCCCTTAGAAGTGATTTCTTTCCACTAAGGCTCTGCTCTAAATATATGGCATCAAATGAGTGTGCCCCCATACTACCTTCTGTAAAATTTTATTCATGCCTAAACTTTCCAGGTTTGTTGATGTCTGCTTTGTTGTTCACTACTGAGAGTAAATTCTATTCTTTAGCTTAAATATTGCTAGCTTAAAATGGAGTACATTATATCACATGAAGAGGCAAAAAAGATCTATTACAGTTGGGAAAAAGAAAGGAGGGGGATGAGCATCATTTGAACCTTAATCTCATCATATTTTTCTCAAAGAGAGAATATCAGACATATTTAATTTGATAGGGAAACTTGTCTCACCCTAGAGGGAAGTAGGAGGTGAAAGGGGAAAGGGGGAAGGAAAAGGGGAGTCTAACAGGAGGGATAACAGAAGTAGAAGGGGAAAAGGATAAGAAAGGGAGGAGAAGCTGTAAAAGGGAAGGGCAGAATGAGGGAAGTGGTGGGTCAAAAGCTAAATGTGGTTGGTCTTATGGGCCATTCAGAAAATGCTGAGTTGCTTAGGAAGCAGTTACCCTCCAAATGACAAAGAAAAAAAATCCCCAGAAAATATAGATGGCAGGTGATCCCGTGCCAGGTCACAGCTCCCATGGTGCTGAAATGGTCACCTTAAACCTATAGACTTCTGAATCCAGAGGACAAGTTTTCCCTTTGTATGATTAATACCACTCCCTTCTTTCGACAGATTTTAGTTTACACAATTTTCTGCATTAATAAGAAATTGTTCCTTATATCCTCTACAGCAAAACTTCAGCATTTGAATTTATCATCTTTGGAATCAATAGTCATCCAAAAAATTTTGGTGATTGAGAATCATGGTAGTGTTCATTTTGTTTTTCTTTTTTGCAGAATATATATATATATATATATATATATATATATATATATATATATATATACACACATACATACAAATATGTATATATTTTTGTGTATGTATGTATATCTGTGTGTACACACACACACACACACACACACACACACATACACACACACACACACAAATCCATAACCAGACAGATAAATTAGTAGTTTGGCCCTTGGTCAGAAAGGTGAGGAAATGCAAAGGAAGGGAGGGGTTAAGAAAAGGAAGAGATATATGGTGAGAGAGAGTGAATCTATTTTATATAGTAAATAATCCTTGGATAATCTATTAAAATTAAGCAGCTATGTAGAATAGTGGATAGAATGCTGGTCCCAAAGTCAAAAAGACCCAAGTTTGCAACCTAAAGAAGATACTTACTAGCTATGTGACTATAGGAAATAGGCTGTTTCTTACCCCAGTTTCCTTACCAGTAAAATGTATATAATAATAAAACCTCTTTTGTCAAAGGGTTATTGTGAGCATCAAATGAAATATTATATGTAAAACTCTTGGCAAAACTTAAAGCATTTTATAAACTTTAGCCATCATGCTATATTTGTGTGTGTATTTGTGTGTGTTCATATATTATTATAACTACACCTAAATTTAACTTTATAGATTTATTACTAGATTACTTTTTTCTGGAAAATGAAATGAACAATTTAAGTGAAACTAGCTCATCTGTGTGTATATGTGTGTCTTTCCTGGATACAATTCTTTTTTTTTTCAAATTACTTACTTTGAGAGCGTCTCGATTTTCCACAACTTCACACATACCAAGTGTTTCTTGGCCCAGGGATAGAAATGGTACAATCACAGCAGGATTCATGTGCATATTGTTTTACTTGTAAAAAATAAGGTCCTGGAAAGTAGTGATTGTCTCATTTTTTTTTCTTTTAAGTCTCAACAACAATCATAATGACTAGCATGTAATAGTCACTTGGTAAATAATTATTGATTTTTTTTTTTTTTTTTTTGCTGAGGCAATTGGGGTTAAGTGACTTGCCCAGGGTCACACAGCTAGGAAGTATTAAGTGTCTGAGACTAGATTTGAACTCAGGTCCTCCTGACTACAGGGCTGGTGCTCTATCCACTGAGTCACCTAGCTGTCCCCAATGATTATTGATTGATTAAAATCAATATATACTTTGTAGGGAAATGGTTACTTTTAAAGCTGTGTAACACATCACCTCAGGCTTTTAAAAAATTAGCACCTACAAAATATCTAGCAAGTTACAATATTGTGGCTTGAATTATATATCTTTGATAGATTGACAGGTGATAAATTTCTATATTATAAATATGAACATTTAAATATTCAGTAGAATTCAAGAAAAAAAAAAAAAACCTGGACTGGACTCAGTCCACACATTATCATGGATCAATCTATTGCCCCAAATTGTCTGGAAATGATATTAATTCACAAAACAAAGTAAAAAAAAAAGTTAGCATACATCACCATCCCAAATTTTCAGATTCTTTTTTAGAAAAACAATATAGAAATAATAAATGTTTTTGTGACACATCCTATATACATGAATCATACATATATATTTATTAAATGTATATAACATTGATTTCATATTTTCTATTAGGAAAATTGTCTTAAAGATGTTTTTAGTAAGTTTATGGTATTCCAATATTTTCAGGAAATTAGCAAAATATTATCTACCTGTGTCACAATTCACTTCACTTTAAGCATGAAAGAATGACTTTTTATGATCCCATTTGGAGTTTTCTTGGCAAAGATACTGGAGTAGCTTGCCATTTCCTTTTCCCACTCATTTTATAGATGAGGTCCTGGTCATATTTAAATTTTAGGAAAATCACTTTGACAGATGAATGAAGGATGGACTGGGAATAGGGAGAGGCAGGGAAGCCACCCAGCAGGCTCTTATAGTAGTATAGGTATAAAGTGATTACAGCTTACTCCAGGTTGATGGCAGTAAAGAGTGGGTATATGAAAGCTATTAGGAAGGTAATATTGACTGACTTCAGAATCGGCTTGGAAATTGGGGTGTATAAGAGAGTGAGGAGTAGTGAATGACACCTCATCTCAGTGATTTAGCCTCAAGCTTCCCTTAGCTATACAGCCCTGGGGGAACATATTCATGTTTGATCAATACTTTATTTCCAATTCTATTAGTCATCTTGGTGTGTGAATATCTGACTAGGGTGATGTGAAAGTATATATTTCTTCAAAAATGTACAGTAGTGTTAGATAGAAGAATACTTAGATTTGTTTTGCTTAGTCCCAAAGGGAAGAATGGATAAAAAGTTACAAAAAAGAACAAATTTGGGCTTTAGTGAAGAGCAAGAGAACTTCCTAGCAGTTAGAATTATATAAAATGAAATGACATATATTTTAAGGTCATGTATTCATCTCGCTGGATGGCTCTAGGCAAAGGCTGAATGACCATTTAACATGTGTTTTTTGATGATAAATTGTTTTCAATATTCTTTGAGTAGGTCTTCTTTGAGGTGCCTTCCACCATTGAAATTTTGCTCTTCTCTATTTCCCAGACCACAATGTCACCTAAAGCTAGTTTTGCTGTATAGTCTGAACAAGTCACTTAACCTCTGACCCTCAGTTTCTTTATCTAGAAAATGAAGATAATGCTATTTTCTATTTATATCACAACAAGCACGTTAGTGCTAAATACATTGTTTATATTGTCATAGTTCTACCTGTGACATGTGTTGCATTAACCCTAGCCTTCCTGATTATTTTCCCATTTTAATTCCTATTAATCAAATCCACTGTTAACTTACCCAGTAAGGGAGAAATACCAAAGAATGGCATCCTGATTGATAACTTTGTTTTATTGAACCTAGGGAGATGTGTTTGGCACAAGAGAAATGGAAACCTGGCAAATCATATACGCTTGCAATATTCTGTACACTTGAGTTTCTATAATCTCAAAAATGGGAATGTATAGCTAAACTCACAGTATATGAGATGATCTTTTGGTGGATCTCTTATGGGAATAACCACACCAAAAAGTATTCCCCTCCTACCTTCACAATTTAAGCGCCACTTCACTATCTTATTAACTAAAAGTCAACCCGGCTTTGAGATATCTGGGGGATAGGGCTATGACTTGTGGGTTGAGGGGATTTTTCCAATGGTTCCTATGCAATTATAAAGAAGCCTAAGTCATGCTCACTCAAACAATTAATAAAGCAGAATTTATTATGTACCTATTAAGTGTCATGTAGGGTGCTACCACAAATGGTTGGAGTCCATCACACTTCTCTTGAATAATATAAATGATTTTCCTATTCCTGGGCTGATTCAACATGAAGGTGGCCCTACTTCTTTGGGTATCTATAACTGAAGGAATGAAATGATGGAGAAAACTGCAGTCATTGTCCCATCTGCATCACTTCTATTAGTCATTTGTCACAATGATTATTCTCATTGTAAATCTCCTCCTCCTCTTCCTCCCACCTGTTCTCCTTTTGTCATTAATGTCAGCTTGGACAATTTCAGTGTGACAAAAGTGACAGAGATGGGACAGGATATACAGAATAAAAGGCTGAGAAGGAGCAAAATTATTGATGTTGGGTTGTAAGTTTTTTTTTTCTTTTTAATTTTTTTTTTAAATTTTTTGCTGAAAAGCCTGAGTTGTGATGAGGAGGATCTCTCCTGAGAATAAAGGGAATGGATTCTTTTTCCATTAGTGCATGGATGCTTCTTATGTCCTGTCAATACACAATATTCCTGATGTTTGTTGTCTTGACTTGTCAACAGAGATTGACAGACATTATTCATTCATTATATAAATACATAGATAGACACCTGAAGAAAAATATTCTCTGATGTTAAAAATTATTTTTTCCCAAGAGGATAGACCTTTACTTCTGAGGAATATCAGTTGAAGAAGAAAGAAACCATTGGCCATCTACATTGGGACTGTGTGGGGAATAGATGTTTCTCTGCCAATGTATCTATGACCTTTCCATCCTGTTCTCTCTGGTATTTAGCTTTTATTTTCCTTTATTCTCACACTAATCATCCTCATCTTCCTCTTTGTCATCCTCCTCCTTACCTTTTTATGAGGATCACACATCAGAACCTTAAAGCTAAGAATAAAATCTCCAACTAATCCTAATCATTGCATTTTGAATGATGATTTAGATGATAATTATAATAATACTAATAATTTTCCCAGACAATCTCATTGATTCATGACTGAAACATCTGTCAGGCAAGCCAAGGGAAATGGGAAATTGAGACCAATGTACATTTGAAATAAATCAAATGGAATTGCTGCAATCATCCTTTCTAGAGTTTGGGATGTTGGTGATATTGAGAAGGGAGGAACTGATTTCTTAGATCTTTCCTTCTTAAAATCCATGACATAGTACAACCACCATTCTACATAGAAAAAATTGAGAAGGTAGAGAAAGAGGAAAAAAAGTATATAAGAAACAAATACAAAAAAATTCTAGATTTCTTTAGATTTCCAACAAAAGCCGTAGACTGAATTTCAGAATATTTTAATACATAAATTTAAATATATATGTTAACAAAGGATATTAACTATATCTAACTACAATTTAGAAAATTAAGGTCACACATCTGTGGTTTAGAACTCCTACATTAGAGATTTCTTTTAATTAACAAGCTTGTATATTAAATGAATATTTGATAGAGCTGGGTGGTACAATGGATGTAGCATTAGCTCTGAAATCAGCAGGACTTTGGCCTCAGACACTTACTAGCTGTATGATCCAAAGCAAGTCACTCAACCCAATTGCTTCCCTCAAAAAAGCAGGTGGCAAATTTAAGTTACTTCTTTCTGAGGGTCAAGTCTCATTTATAAATAGTGTTATTTATAACCTTTAATCAAATGAATACAGGCTAGATGATTTTAAGGAAAAGGAATATTCATTTGTGTGCAGAGAGCAGAGGGGGCATTTGAGGGAAGGAAGACAGATCTGGATGGTCTAAGTGACTTTGGAATACACCAGACAACAAGATCTCTAGGGGAATTAGAAAAGCAAGCAAGGTCTGTCTGGACAAGTGATCCATACATATGAATGAGACAGGACAAAGGCACGCTTTTGTGCTTTGAAATTTTGCCTCAATTCCTGGTGATAGCCATGATGATGATGTCTAAATTAAGAATAAAGAGCGAGTTGGAAGGCTGAGAATTTCAATTTCTCCTGATAGTCATCAAGATCTATGATCCAGTTTAATCCAAGATAGTTTTTCCAGCAAATCATGTTTTTTTTTTTTTGTTTTGTTTTTTTTGTTTTGTTTTTTTTTTTTTTTCATCTTTCTAACTCCAGAGTGGAAAAGAGAGAAAAAGAAAAAGAGGAGATGCTCTGCCTTTGGCCTCTCTATTGTTAATATTTAGCAACTTTGCTATAACTGAGAGTTACATTTCTAACCCTAATGTCACTTCTGCTGAGCAGTACATTTGGTGAATTTCCCTGTACTCATAACCTTTTAAATCAATCTATCCATAAGGTGGCAGGTACTTATCAAGCAACTTTTTTTGCGTCTCACACACAGCAAGAAACTGGGGATTCAAATCCAAATATATGTATGTATACATATGCATATATATGATATATATTCACATGCACATATATGTATATACATACATATACATAATATAATATATACTATGTATGTGCATATATATTGTGTATATGTGCATACATATATACACACATACACATACCTACCAGTACCTGCCCTATGGGACTTATATTCTATAGGGAGAATCAAGTGATTTTCCTGAAATGAATACAAGATATACATATATATTGAAGAAAGAGCACTGGAAGTTATAGGAATTAGGAAAGACTTCCTTTAGAAAACATCAAATGTCCCAAACCTTAGGAAAACCAAAACTGATCAACTGCATTGAAAGCAATGGGGAGGGGGGATGGACTAGGAATAAGGAGAGCAAGCACATCTATATAAAAGCTGTTTGGGTGTAGACTTTCTTGGAGTTTATACCTGTTGACTTTCTTGGAGTTAGAAATCTACCAGTGTGATACTGATTGTTGTATCAAATGCCTTCCACTGAAAACTATCTGTAAGCGATTCCACATCAAGTGTCTGTCAGTTAGGAATATATAGTTCCTATGCTAATAATTAGATGAGAATGGTAAATGCTGCCATATTGCACTGAGTTACAACCAAAGGTAAGGTATCTTTGGTTGAACCCCAATATCATACTTTCCAGGTGATGAAGAGGAAAAGGCATGAGCCTTGAAGAAGTCTGCCATTGGCCCCTGCAGGCTTCATGGTTGAAGGCTGATTATTTGTGAAGAATGTGGGGGCAGTGAAAAGGACTATCAGGACTATAAAGAGGAATGGAGTATAAGGTTATAGTCACTCCATCTCCTTCATATCTGCACCATAAACAATACTTGTATCTTTGGGAAAATAACACCATAATCACATTAACACGTGTAAAAGCAAAGAGAACAGTAAGAATTGGACTAATTGCCAGTTGGGTTCCTATATCTATTCATAACTATCTCTCACATTTCTGTAGTACATTAAATTTACATAAGACTTTCCTGAACACCAGCTTGTCATTATATAATAGAAGGGGAAGGGAAAATTGGTTTGTATTAATTACATTTTTATTTTAAAATAATTAATATGACTATTTATGACTATTATCTGCCCTACTTCTGATGAGAAAACTGAGGTTTGGAAAATTTAAAACTTACCCCAAATCACAGAGTTAAGTATGTGTCAGGACCAGAACTTAAACCCAAAGACATCAATTCATTGGTGGTGTTATTATTACAGAAACATTAAGTAGTCTAGGATGTTTTTTAACTGGCACAAGTATATTCTAAAATCCTAAGTAAATTGTGAATAAAATTGCTGTTTTGAATCTAGTGAACCTTATTCATTAGATTTCTAAATCTTTGATTCCCTGTATCTATGATACTAGGCAAGTTGCATGATTTCCTTGGGTCTCAGTTTCTTTATCTGAAAAATGAGGATGTTGGACTTGATGGTTTTTGAAGTACCTTCAGAATCAAAATACTAGTACTGTATAAATCAATAATTCTTTGATTTATGAGCATATATGTGTTTTGTTTATTTGTAGACATATATTAAACATATAAAAAACTTACTTCATTTCTGTCTAAGTATCCCCAGCCATTAGTACCTTTCCCTATTACTACCAAAATCATCACTTGCTATATGTGTTTATATACATACACACACACACACATATATATGCATGTGTACATATTATGAAAGCTTCATTAAGAAAGATTATTTCACTGTAGTATTTGAGTCTTCACTACCTTACATAAAAGAACTCAATAAATGCTGGTGGAATGATTTATTTTTCTAACACTGACCTCAAGAATTTTTCAGTCTATTTGGGGATATGAAAGGTAGCAAAAGTATCACAACTTCCATTTTGCAGATGAAAAACTGAGGTCTAGAGAGTTGAAATGACTTAAAAAGTCAATGAACAGTCTGAGGAAGAAAATAATTCAATTCTACATGTATTCATTAAGTGCCTTTTGTGTGTATTGCACTATGTTAGCTGCCAGTAATACTGAAAGAAAATGAAAACCATCTCTTCTCCCAATGTTGAGGTCAGAGTGTTGCAGGGTGCATTTATCTTATGCAGAAAAAGATTTTCTTCCAGCTAAAATCAGTTATGCTTTAAGTTGGATGGAAGGACCCAGATCAGAGAATACCTTAAATTTATAGTCCATGTAAAACAAGCCATAGTGTCACGCCTTTTATATCCCACTGAGCAAATTCACTCCTTGTCTGTAAAAACCTGAAGCTCCAAATGATAGTGTTATTTGTGCTTGGCCTACCATAGACCTCCTCCAGGGCATCTCTTGTAAAAATGGGGTCATCTTTCAAATCCAAGAGTAGTCTCTAAAGCCTTTTTTTAAAAAAAGAAGAAGCAGATGCAATGAATAGACTGCCCTAAATTCAACATTAAGATCAAAACAGACAAGACAGGCTGAGTACTACTAGAATTGTTCATTAGTAACCAGGATCTTTAGAGAATTCTTTAGATCTTTTAAACTACCCAATTCAATTTAATAATACAAATGCTTTAGTCATTGATCCCATTGATAGAATACTTGCTTCTATCAATGCAGATTTCAATCCATCCATGACCACTGGTCCAGCACAACTCTTGCCTACATCTTCCCACAAATAGGGAAGTCCACCCAACATGCTAGAGGGAAGGGGTAAGCTGGGAAATTTCTATCATATTTTGTTTTCTTGGCTACTATTGGAACTGTATATCATTGATTTTTCATTCTTAACTTTTGACCAACCTGTCCTTTTTTTTTTCTAGACAAGATTTTCATTGATGATATTCTTTAAGAAAACTCTTTTAAACCTCATTCGTAGTAGTATGTTGTCATACCCACCAATTGCTTTTCTACTCCCAACCCCTACTTTATCTTCACCTTCATTTCTTTTCATCCATACCTCACCACTACAAGAATATGGTTATCAAAACAAAACAAATCAAACAAACAAAAAAAAAAAACAGTATTCTTTGTATTACTAACAAACAAGTTTGCAGTTTTTTTTTTAATTCCCCAAGATTTTGTAATTCTCCAAAGTAATCCAATCTGATCAACTTCTCCTTTTCAATTCTAGACCCGACTCATGGTTCTTTTTAAAGTATCTGTACAACATAAATATGTACTGATGGGTCATCAGTATAGATTGTCTGCCCACTTCTATGTGCTAGCCTGGAAAATAAGTATTTTTCATCACTTGGATTTTTTTCTTATATGGATCACTAGGTCAAACTCTTTGGATACATTTAGAGCCTGAAAAAGACTGCAGCTCCTACTAATCAAAATGCCCTGGAAGAATCTCATTGGGAATGTTCTGCAACATACAGAGTCTTGATGTGAACAACCTAATGACATCTTTGGACAAGAATCGGCATGGAATGTGTGGGCATTTATGAACAATAATTTATATCAGACTTCATCTTTAAAGAAACACAACTGACTAAAAGATGTAAAGAATAGAAGATCTTTGGGCTTATTGCTTATTTGTTATTTTTTAAAATGATTGAGTAAAGTAAACTGTCACCAGAAGTGTTCTCCTGCAGCAGACTCTAATATTTATTTCAAAATTGTACAAGCTTTCTGGAAATATTGAACATCCCATAGTTTAGTATGAATCCCTTTTGAGACATCTCCAAGTGGTGATCATCCCAGCTTTTCTTGAAAACTTCACCTCATGATGGAGACTAAATGGGAAAGGGAGAGTGTCACAGTGAAAGTTTGCTATCTCCAGGATCAAAAAGCCTGGGTTCAAATCTTCCTTCTGGTGACTGATTCCTGTATAACTTTGGCAAGTCACTTATCTTCCCCTGTGTATTTGCCTCTGAAAAGATCCTCATTTCCAACCCTGGAGATTCCTTGGATCAGACTTTTATTTCCCTGTCTTAGCTAATAGGCATTTTCACCTTTTTTTCTGTCACAGAAGCCTTTGGCAGACTGAGGAAGTTGATAATTGCATTTTAAATGCATAAATATAATACACAGAATTACAAAGGAAACCAATTATGTGGATTTTTAAAAAAATGAATTGATGGACCCCAAATTAAGAACCTTCAGTTCATAGCCTTGTGTTTGCTAGCTATCACACACTGCAGACTTCCCAAAGGACCCCCAGACTTTTTCATTTCCTTATAGATATCTCTAAGTGGGCTTATATTGTATCATCAATACATAGAACTCTTTGCTTCCCATGATGATATCTTTGAATTGCCTCTGATCAGACCACTAATGCTCCTGGAGTTTGATCTTCTTAATAGCCTTAACACTGTTTCTGGTCCCTAGCCTGTTGGAATCACTTGTACTGATGAGGCCTCTGTGAATCATTTCCATCTCTGGCCTCTTGTTTAATCTCAAAAGCCAAAGTGTCAGTGCCCTTTGATTAGCAGGAGCTGTGGTGGCCTCTGGGGACTCTTAACTTCATGAATTTTAGTTGGGCAGGCTGTTGTCCTTATTTATTTATTTATTTGATTTTGTTTTTGCTTTTGTCTCTATATAAAATTCAGCCAGGTCCCTCCAATATGACAAAAAGATTCTATCTCTTTCACATTTCCTGTTCTAACCTTCGATTCCATCCTCCCCAAAAGAAAGCAAAGACAGATACTGAATCCATGGATTTTGTAGGAAGGCATTGGTACAGAGGAAAGAAAAAAAAAAGCAAAGAAAAAGATATTGAATACACAGAAGTTGTAGGAAGAAAGATCACTGGTTAGAATCAAAAAGCCTAACTTCAGATTCTCCCCCTGATAACTTGCTAGCTGGGTGTCCATAAACAAAGTGATGTACCTCTCAAGGTCTCAGTTTCCTCTTCTTTAAAAGGAAAGGGTGACGTTAAATTCCCACTGAGGCTCCTTCCAGCTCTGTCTATGGTCCTATGTTCCTTGTAATTGGGTTCTTTCTGAAGGACCAGGACAGAAAATCCAGTTTTAGTCAGAAGGCAGTTTTTACTGGCACAAATAGATTATGTTATACTTATACAACTCTTTACAGTAGATCATTAAAGTCTCATGACAACCTTGTGAGCTAAAGAATATAGGTACTACTTTTCCCATGACCAAACTGAGGCAAAGATAGGTGAAGGAATTTACTGGGCATGTGTCTAAGAAGTATCAGAGACACAATTTGAACCTGATTCCAAATTCAGAATTCTAAAGCCGACTCTAATCTGCCTTTCTCGGGAAGAGATCTGGAGTGCAAAGGGGGGAAGAATTCAGATTGGAGGGGTAAATGTTCTTCCCCTTTTTTTAAGTCAATCTATTTCCTTCCCTCATGCATTAAGTCTTAAATCACTCCAAAAAATTTCCCTCATTACTCTGTCTCATATTCAGCTTTTCCTTTGCTAAATTATCAAACAAGCCCTGAACTTCCAATCCACCTCTGAGTTTTTGTTTTGATTTCCATTTTCTGCCTAGAATTCTTCTTTCGCTCCATTTCTACATGCCCTGTTTTTATCCAACCTACAGCCGTATCTGAGGACTAGTATTGCTTGATATTTGTCTCCATTCGAAGCTCTTTGTCCAGTGGGTAGCATCTGTTATGTAGTCAATACCTTCTTATTAAATGGATTTGTATTGAATAGTAATGATGAATCAAGGTCATCTTTTGCTCCCTGATGAATACCTGTGTGGGGTCCCTAGAAGATTCATATTGAAAAAAAAAAAATCTAATCACAATGATTCATGAAGGAGAGAGGAGAGAACACAGTTTAACAATCTCTGAGTCTCTACTATATTATTTTTCTAGGGTGCTATGTCTGCAATTTGTTCTTCAAAATCTATCTTAAGCTGATTAGTATTTTAACAGAGAGAGAAACTTGATAATATCTCTGGGTTGGGATTTTGACTTTGACTTTGAAAATGGAGAAAACACTTTTGTGTGGCCAAGCAAGACTCCATGAAGGTAAAGACATTAGCCTTGAGACTCAAAGGAAGAAAGACAAAGCAACTTCTCTACCCCATGTCTAACAAATTGCCAAGTACAAGAATTCATCAGTGATTTTTCCTCTTTTACCTAAAGCTGGTGAGCTCTCTCTCTCAGTAGGTCTGACTTCTGCCAACATTACCTATGTAGAAAATTGTCACTTGACATCAGAGAGTATTGCATTGATATTCTGATAGTGCCAGAAATTGAAAGTGAGCAGGTCAGAGCCAAAGGTTTAATAACACTGCATTCTGCTGAATAAATAAAATTTCAATAGTCCCAGAACAGAAACCATTATTTACTAATGGGTAACAGGAAGAGAAAAGCCTTCCATCCTTTGCCATTAGGTGAATCTGAAAACAAATGGTAGGATGGATATTTAAATGAAAAACAAAAAAGGCTCTAGGAGGCATCATTGTACTGTGGAACAAATTGTGAGTTTCATTTTAAAGCCATTGAGTTCTATTATCAGTTCTATCCCATTTGTGACCCTGGGAAGATCGTTTAACTTAATTTTGCTTTTGCTTGTTTTCCTCCTCTGTAAACCAAAGCAATTGGTCCAGATACCTCTCTGGTGTCTCTTCCAGATCTAAATCTTTGGTCCTCTAGTCTTATTTCAGGATAATTAGAAAAGATGAATTTTTAAAAAGTATTTCCCTAGTTATTTTGAGTTTGAGAATGCCTTTCCTGTCCTCTGATGTAGAGACACCAAAATAGCAATTAAATAGTCATAGATGAAAATCCATGCAGTCGCACTGAGCATATTAATTGGGTGGCAATTTGAGCTGTAAGAAAGTATAATGGATGGTGTGAAATCGGGTATTGACAAAGGGTATCCTGGGGACTGAAGTTTGAATAGGCTGAAGGGGAGAGTGTTGATGCAAAAAGAATAGGCAGAGATGATGCTTGATATGAATGCCTCCAGTAATGATAAAAATATATTGAATGGCTTTTATGACACAAAAATATAGAAAATCATGTTTCTTATTCCAAGAATATTATGAGGCATGAAGCCAACTGTCGAATATTAACTAAAACAAGGTAGTAAAAGGAAAAGCAGGCTGAATAGTCTTTGCTGTAGCCAAGAATCCTCTTGTTCTTGTTCTTTTTAATGTTTAAAATTCTCCATGTTTCTGTGGTCGATTCACTGAACTAGACAGTGCCATTGAATTTCGAAAGTGGAAGGGGCTGTTTCAGGATTTAGTGAAGCCATCATTATTAGATTTATTTGGATAAAGTGTGAAAGACTACTTCTCGAGCATGTCATCAGGGGGATTCTGTTTGAGTTATGTTGGACTAGATGACCTCTGAGGTCCCTTAAAGATAGAAGGCCCTGGAGATTTTTTTTATAACAAAGTCTAGATCCCAATTGGATATTTGATACAATAGCTAGATCTGCAACAAGACAAATATGCTCAATTGTGTGTAGGGATTTCTGAGTATATGCATGTATGGGGGGGAGACTGATATAAGAGGCCAAGTTAACCTGACCAGTTCTCAGACAAGGATGAATGGTCTCCCATTATCCAAAAGCTTCCTTGAATAAATTGATATTCATAGTTCAGGTCCTCCCAGCAGAGAACTGTAGGATTTCATGACCAACTCAAGAGACTGACACTTTTTTTTTTTTATTGAGCAATGGAGTACTAGATCAGATGTTGTCTGTAATTTTCCTAAATAGGGCTTGTGTGTCTGGGAGTTGAAGGAAAGGAGATGATTTGGTCCATGGTACTGCTTGGCTAAATTTCAACTCTTAAAACTCCAGGAAATTCTTTGTGTCAGAACCTACCTCCCTTTTCTTCTATTTCCTGGAATATCTATCACACTATGGTAGCTTTTTTCAAGGAGAATGTAGATGTAAATCTATTGAATTCCTTTATTTTGAATAGTCTCCTGTGGTTACAAATGCTGCTGAGAGGTCAGTGATGAAGAACACAGGCAAAAGAATATTGAATTTGTTGATAGGGAAATCAGTGGTAATCTTTAAGATAAGTAGTTTCTGTAGGCAGAGGGTGTCAAAGTGTTTTTCTTTCTACTGGCTACTAGCACCAAATCGGTATTCATATGCTGATGATAATGAATGATCCTGGGATATGGAAACAGGAAAGTCCAACCTAGCTTGTATGCATTTCTTACTTCTCTGAGCAGAACATTATACTAAATCAAATTTATCTTTCTATATTTTAAAAAAAGTGACTCACATGTAATTTTTTACATCACCTTAATTTCTAAATATCTCTCTCCATGTTGAACACCAAACAAGTCATCTCTTGTAACAAAGATTTAAATAAAACAAACAAAGAAAAAGTTCATCAAAACTAATAAAATTGTTGAATCAGCGCATGCAGTTTTATGCCTGTAATTCCCCCACTTCTATAAAGAATGTAGCTTAGTACATTTCCTCAACTTTCTTCTTGATAAATTCAAGCTTGGACCTTATTAGCACATAGAATTCATCCCCTCCCTTGTTTATTCTATTTGCATTATTGTAGTTATTGTGAATATTTTTTCCTTATTCTGCTTATTTACTCCATGTTGCATCAGTTCATATAAACCTTTCAATGCTTATCTGAATTATTCATGTTCATCTTTTCTTATGGTTAAGAAGAATATCCTTGTTCATGTTCAATTTTTGTTTAACCATTCCCCAAATTTTTGGTTATTTAATTTGTTTTTATTCCTCCAAATGAAACTATCAATAGAAACAGTATAACTTAAAGGAAAGAGAACCAAATTCTTGGGAAAGTTACTTACCTTCTCTCTGTGATCCTGGAATTGACTATATTGCAGGATAGTTGCTAATATGCATTGGTGTGGGACAATTTCTTTACTGATTGTTCCTTAGCTAAGACCATTTGTCAATGGTCTGGACAAAAATAAGTGTTGCTCTGAAATTAAGATAATGTGTCTGACTTTTAAGAACCCTTCTAGCTGACCTCTTCTGACTTCTTATACATATTTCTTCCTTCCAATTATTTTATGGCCCAATCAAACTAGATTATGTGCTTTTTTCAGTTACTTGCTATTCTATCTTCTGCCTCTGTCTTTGCAGTGGTTACCTATCCACCCCACTCTATATCATTCATGGCTGATCCCTCCTCACTGTCACATTTAGCATCTATAGATTCTTACCAAGCTTGGCTAACACATTTTCCTCCATGAGACTTCTGATCCCAACAGTTGGTAGTTTCTAAATTCTTAAAGCTACCTTATATTGGCATTTCATATAATTTATGCTTACTTCCATGAGTTCTATTATTTCCTTTATAGAAGGCAAGCTCTTGAAGTTGGGGAATATTTCTGTATGTCATATAATATGATGATAAAAAAAAATTATTGATTAATTGTTTGATCTTATGCTTATGGTTCATTCCTCTGAGCTATCAAGCAACTCTAACTCATATCTTCACATCCTGTGTGACTCCAACTATATGGCATGTGTGTGTTTCTCTCTCTCTCTCTCTCTCTCTCTCTCTCTCTTTCTCATTATCACATAATAATATTGTATTACCTTTATATACCATAACGTATTCAGCCACTCCCCAGTTGATGGGCATTAACTCAAATTTCCAGTTTCTCTCCACTATAAAAGGACTGCTACCAATAGTTTTATACGTATGGATCTTTCCCCCTTTTTTGTGATCTCTTTGGGATATAGACACAGTAGAGACACTGCTGGATCAAAGAGTATACACAGTTTTACAGCTCTTTGGATATAGATCCAAATTACTCTCCAGAATGGTTGGATTAGTTTACAAATGAGATATCTGTAAAGAACTTCGCAAACTTTAAAGCACCATATAAATGCTAGATGGTATCATCTAGCACAACCCCCATCCTCATCCTTCATTCCACATGAAGGACAATGAACTATACAGAGCAGTTGCTTAATCATTTGAAAATATTAATTTATGAGCAAGACCTATCACTCTCATTAAGTTATAAGCTCCCTAAGAATCTACTGGATGAAGTAATGAAGGAATGTGGAAATGTGGTCTGATCAAGTTTATATTTGAGTTGATCAACATGGCTACCATTAAAAATAATTTAAAAATTAGTGGAGTTTGTAATAAATAGATCAGAGACATGGAAGCATAGTTAGACTAAAGTAGAACACAATAAAATCTGATTTTAAAAACAAATTAAGGGGCAGCTAGGTGGCACAGTAGATAGAGCACCAGCCCTGAAGTCAGGAGGACCTGAGTTCAAATCTGGTCTCAGACACTTAACATTCCCTAGCTGTGTGACCTTGGACAAGTCACTTAATCTCAATTACCTTAGCAAAAAGCAAAAATAAAATAAAAACAAATTAAAATATGGAGGGGGGCAGCCTCCATGAAAACAGAAATTAGCAAATTGGCTTTGAGAAAATATTGATAGTTCATGTGGAACTAATGCTAACTTTCCAAAAGGGACTGTGAGGGTAGGTATAGGCAAGGTAGACTGTCACAAGAGGAAGACATTCAAAGAGATAAATCAAAGCAGGTTGCTGTTTGCCTGTGAGATGCCAGGGAAGAAGGCTAGAAAGACAGAGACACTGAAAGGAAAATCTGAACAAATTCTTAAGGCACCTTGAAAGGAAATACCTGCTACGCTTAAGAAAATGAAGGAAGTAGGTTGAAATTGATGACATATTTTGAAGAAAAATGGCTCAATAGATACTGGTATAGTATCTAATAGATACTAGAAGTAGCTTTGCTTAAAGTGTTTTTAACCTGGTAGAAAGTCAGCAAAGTCCTAAGATTTCTGCCACTCCCTGGACATTGATCTTAAGAAAAAACCACATGAAGTTGACTATAGTTCCAAAGAAAGCTGTATTTCCTTTAGATGGTGTTTTGGTGTAAATAACTATTCTCTACTCCCCCCCTCCCCCCCGCCCCACATCCTGAATCTTCTCTTTATTGGCCAAGTTTGGATAGCTCTACTTGACACTGTGATTAAGGAACAGTTTAGCAGCCTATTGGAGGGAGGTAAGGAAAGAGACTCAGTTCAATTAATTTTATGTGAAGAGATGTGTTGAAAACAAGGCAGCTTTGTAAGTTTGGCAGGATTATTTCATTATCATGTTCAGATAGTATTTGATTTGAGAATTTAGGTAGGTGGTAGATAGCCTACTAGACTTGAAATCAAGGACATCTTGGTTTGAGTCCTGCTGCTGAAATTTCCTAAGCTTTCCTGATGCTAGGCAAGCCACATCTGGGCAGTCAGCAAAATTCATATATGTATATGTATGTGTGTGTGTGTATATATATATATATATATATGTATATATATATATACACATATATATGATATATGAAGATTTTTACTATTGTTATAATTATTATTACTATTTTATTTAAGAAACTCCTATAAAGCATAACATGGACAAAGGAAGTTCTTTGGCAAGGTATATAAATATTGTTGAATGTGCTTTGGTAATTAATGTCTCAATAATTAAAGAATGTACTTGGTCTTATAGTTTTAAAAAGCATTGTCAAGTAATGGAGGGCAATGAGGTAGAACAGTGCTTAGAGCTCTGGACCTGGAGTCAGGAAGATCTAAGTTTAAATCTAATCTCAGACATTTACTAGCTGTATGATCCTGTACAAGTCACTTGATCTTGTTATAAACAAAATGAGAAAACCTTATAGGGAAACCATCTATCTCCCAGGATTGTTATGATGATCCAATGTGATAATATTTGTAAAGTGTTAAGCACTGTCTGACACATAGTAGATGTTTTATAAAATGTTACAATTATTATCACTAAAGCATTGTTGTTGTTGTTTTTCATTTATTTCAGTCCATCCTGATTCTTTGTGGTCCCATCTGGAACACTATGCTAAAAGTGCTTGTCATTTCCTTCTCTTGCCATGAGTAAACTGAGGCAAATAGGGTTAAGTGACTTGACAAAGGTCACACAACTGGTAAATATCTGAGGTTCAATTTGGACTCATGGAAAAGACTGTTCCTGACTTCAGGCCCAACACTCTCTCTATTGCACCATTTAGCTATATAATTCATCATCGTCATCATCACTACCACCACCATCATCACCACCAGCACCACCACCAGCACCACAATTACTATTATTAGGAAGCCCTATTTTTTTTTCTGAAGCAATTGGGGTTAAGTGACTTGCCCAGGGTCACACAGCTAGGAAGTGTTAAGTGTCTGAGACCAGATTTGAACTCATGTCCTCCTGACTTCAGGGCTGGTGCTCTATCCACTGAGCCACCTAGCTGCCCTCCATATTTCATTCTTGCTAAATATCCCCAGATTTTCTTCTTTTAGAAGGAAATGGGAATCACTCTCACACAGGTGGCATCCCTTTTTTTAATAAAGAAATGTAACAATGTCTTTGCTTTATTTTACAGAACAAAAATTGGTAGCATGAGTAATTCCCCAAATGTTCTGAACACAAAGCTTTTGATCGCTCAGTGACAATATGAAATTGAAAACCCAGCAGTAGTTGCACTGAATAACCAGAGTTGTTTTTACACCTTCCATCAGGACAGATGCGGTTGTTTCTCATCAGGGTAGCTAAGAATTTTTGCCCTCCAAAAACTATTGACAACCAACAGACAATTACTAGATGCAGTGTGGTCTACCCATATCTCCCATAGCCACAATTCAATTAATGGGATTTTGACATTAAGGAGGTTCCTAATTAAGTCACCAATTTATCCAAAATGCTACTCTTGAGCATCCACAATTCCAGGTTCCTGGAAGCAGCCACAACCTGCAGGGCCCAAATTACTCCAAATAGAAAAAGCTTGATATATATTACCTTGATCTCCAACAAAGGAGCTGAATTGAAAATCATACTGCTATATTCGACATACAAAATTTAAGTGTTGCTGTTTAGGAAGTAGAAGCACTGAATTTTGAGTGAGAAAACCTAGTTATGAATCTGGGCTTGGCTGCTTCTTCCCTGTGGACTCTGAGACTGTCACTTAAAACTTCAGCCCTTCATTTCTTCACTATGAAGGTGGGGTTTGCCTGCATTAAATAAGGAATCCTGTTTGAATTTTAAAGCCCATATTCTCTTTCTCCTTACATTTCCAGTCTTTTTATATCTCACCACATCCAATGAGATTCAGTTATACTGACCAAGTGGTCAGTGTAACTGGCTGGCCATGCCATGTGCCCCTTCATCTCCTGACTGGCCATTTTCCTCTATGGCCATGTATATAATGGCCATGACCTATACCTACAATGCTTTGTTTTTTTTTTTATTTCTAACTACTCATTTCTGTGGTTTCTTTCAAGTCTCTTCTTAAGTTTATTTTCTGCAAGAAGACCTTCCAAGGCTTATGTTTTCTTAGGGTTTTCTTTCTAAGATTGTCCTCACTTATCCTGTATATATTTTGTTTGGATATAGTTGCTTGTATGTCTCATCCCCTGTTAGACTGTGAAATCTTTAAGAGTAGGGGCTATGTTGCTTTGAGGTTTTGCCTTTTTCTGTATCCTTAGTATTTTCTGTTACATAATAGGCCTTAATTAAATGGTAGCTGACTTTGCTGATTGGCTGACTAAACAAATTCAGAGTCCCTTTTTACTTTAGAGCCTATGATTGATACTATGCTATTTTTCTGAATTTCATTGAACATTATCCTTTTGCCAAATAAACACATACATATAAACACTCCAATAAATGTGTACATATGAGATGTGTATGTATGTATGCATATATGTGTTTATCTGATGGTATTATTCAGGCAATGTATGAGGAAAGGAATAGCTAAGCAACAGACAGCTCTCCTTCATTAATAAACTTTCCATGTCAGACGTCTCCTATCACATGGGCAGCCCAACTCTGGAAGACTTTTGGGGGGGTACATGAAGAAAAGGTACATAAGATGAGCAAGTATGGATCAGTTTCTATCTATATCATCCATACCGAGAGCAGTACTCGTATTGATGAGCTCAGACTTCCATTATAGTGTCAGAGTAATTGTGGCCTCCAAGTATGTAAACTCCCCCTCCTGGTATCAGTTATCAGCCCTTCTGAAATATGTTTTTAAGAGAATTACCTGAGGCACTAAATGATTGTTCCTTATCCTTCACCATGTAGCTTTCTAAGAGGAAGATTAGCTTACTATTCACTATCCTTGGAAACTTTCATACATAAAAATACATATATGCATGCATTGACATACGTGTATACCTATAGACACAAAATATATGAATCTATACATATATAAACATGTATGTCCATGTGTATACATGAATAAATATATATGAGAACAACTTATATAAATGTTTCCGTATGCCTAGTTATTATATCTACATGGGTTATAAAATATATGTATATGAACATGTATAATATATGTATAAGTACATATACACATATATCAGTATACATACATATATATACATATATACATGTATGTGTATATATGTATATATATATGTATAATAGATGTTCAATCAGTCAATAAACATTTATTAAGCAATTAGTAAGGCCAAAGGCAATCTCTACTCTTAAGGAGCTCACAATCTAAAGGGGGAAAGATTGGACAAATGATATTTTACTGACAAGTTAGAGGCATGATAATGGAAACAATCTGTAGAAGAAAGGTACTAGAAGTGTCAGAAATGGCTTCCTATAGGAGGCAGGGTTTTGATTAAGACTCCTAGAAAGTCTGGAAATTTGAAAGGCAGAGATAAGAAGAGGGGGAATTCCAGTCACAGGACAGCCATTGAAAATTCTTTGAATTGATTAATGTAGTGCTTTGAAACATCTAGGAGTCTGGTTCTACTGGATGAAATATTACATGGGTAGAGGTGGTGGCAGTGGTTATAAAAGTTGTAAGACTGGAAAAGTATAAGGGAGGCTATTTTATGAAAATCTTTGAATGAAAAACAATGAACTATAAAGTTGATCCTGTAGGTGATGGGAAGCCACTAGTGTGTTTATTGGATAGCAGTTAAAGGTGAATATGGTCAAACTTATGCTTTGGGAAAATTATTTTGTTAGCTGAATGCAGGATGGATTGCACTGAGTAGAGACTTAGGTAGATAGACCCATCAGCAAGCTATAGCAGTAGTCCAGAAAATGAAAATCTGCACCAAGATGCTGGTCAAATCTATAGATCTTGCTAACTGATTAGATACAGGGCTTGAGACTTAGTGAGTAGTCGATGATATCTAGGTTGTTAGCCCAAGGGACTTGATAAGATGGTGGTACCCTCAATATTAACAAGAAAAGGTGGGTATTCCTTTATCCATTATAAAGCTATAAGTTGTTTTTATCTTTCCATTCAACAAATTTTAAAGGTGATTCCAGGGCAATGTACTTGGAAAGGGAGCTGTGAGTTTGAACAATGGGGAATATTGTTAAAACTATTTTTACCAACTTCTTTGCATGTATCATTTAAATTTGCTAAGGTAGCTTGTGGCTCATTAAAAACCTTCCAGATTTCTCATGCTTTGGGGATTGCCATTTTACAGTACAAACCTTATTCCTGATAGGATATACCAGATGGCTGTGCTGACAGAGTTCCTAGTACTGTACCCTGTTTTAACTTGCCATATGCTTTTCCTTATTATAAATACAACCCTCCATGAAAGTCCTCTCCTGATGCTTCCTCTTGCCATGGAGGTAAACTTGGGTCAAGTTTAGTTTTTAAAATAAATTTTATCACTATCTTTTGTTTTTAAAACACCTACATTTCATACTATATTCCCTGGCCCTAAGCCACACCTTAAGAGGAATAATCTTAAAAGAGTAAGTTTTTTTTTTACCTTTCACAAAACTAACCAATATTCAAAAAAAATCTTATGTTAATTATTATGTTAAAATTCCCGGTCCAAGAAGATGCTTGCATCTTCTTTGTCAAGCATCTTCGTTGGGGCCAAATTTGGATATTATGATTTGGTTCTGTTCTCTCCCAATTATTTTTATTGTTGTTGTGGTGGTGATGGTAGTGATAGTAGTGGGGTTTTCCTCCTCTATATTGTTGGGATTTTTTTGCTTATTGTTTTCCTCATTCTGATTACTTCATGTTTTGAATTATTTCATTTAAGTCCTTTCATGTTTTTCTGTATTCCTTATGTTCTTCCTTTCTTATAGCATCCAAAATTCTCTCACAATCATGTAACATAATTTTTTTTGGTAATCCTCAACATTTAGCAGACAGAGACAGAGAAAGACAGAGACAGAGAGAATGAAGGGGTAAAGACAGAGGAGGAAAAGAGAGACAGACAGAGAAACAGAGACAGAGACAGACAGAGGAGAGAGCAAAGAAAGGGAGTAAGAGGTGTGAAGCTATGAGAGAGTGGGGAAGAGAGCAAGAGACAGAAAAAGAGAAAAAGAGAGAAAAGAGATAAAGAGACTGAGCTATAAGAGTGTGAAAAGAGAAAGAGAGAAACTGAGAGCTGTGGGAAAGTAAATATAGATAGAGAGGGAATATGAATGAAATATAAACAGAAAAAAGGAGCAAAGAAAAAGATGTGAACAAGCACAGAGAGACAGATAAAGAGACAAAGAGGGAGAGGAGGAGGAAGAATAGAAGGGGGAAGGAGGAAGAGAAAGCTTAGATAATCAATATGTTGCTTAATGTGTTGGACTAAATGCATTGATAGGAGGATATGGAGTGAAATTGAAGTAGATGGAAGATGATGAATGTTGGAGCTCATTCATGGATGAAAGAGAATCAGGTTGCATCGAATAATTTCAAGAAGAAAAGAGAATTGAAGAAAAAAAAAGTAATATTGAAAAAATTGTCAGCCATAGAATTGTCAGAAGAAATAAGTGTAATGATGCACATAGATATAAGGAGTATTTTAAATTTAATAGTGTAAGTCCCCAAGACAGATAGATTTGAGCTGGGAAACATTTAACCTGTTTATTTCAATCTTTCCTTAATCAAAGATCAGTCAATGATGAAGCATCACAGAACACAGAGTTCTGGAGCTATAGACAGAAAAATCTGAGTCAAGTCCCACCACAGACACATATATCTTGTGTTGTTTGGGCAGGTCAACTGTTCTTTCTTAGATTCATATGTACTTACACATTTGTAAAATGGGGCTAATAACAGATCGATTATTTCACCGATCTGTGAGGATCACCTGAGAAGATGTATGTAAAGTGCTTATTACAATATAAAGTCTTATTTAGTATCATTTTCATTATTATTACTTAATGAAAAGACATCAGTCACTATATAAGATGAAAGGTCATGAATGTGGAGGATGCACAAAATTTGGCAAAGTAAAAAGTATCAAATATCCCACTAAGATGTAATTCTTTATGTAAAAATAAGCAAGTATATACATCTCATGAGTTTGTAAATTTTCTTTCTTCTTTTATAAATGTTAAAATTACATGTATTCCAAAGAATTGTTTTAAAATAAATTTCTTTATGATTTATTATCAGTAAACATTTGATCTGCATATTTCTTTTATATACTTATATGCCTGGGGTTACATAAAAATTTCTTAATTTTTTTCCTTCTTGTTTAAAATGCCCTGATATAAAGCATTAGACATAAGCCCTGTTGTATTTTGTACTGTTTATAGCAGTTTCTTGTTGAGTTCTGAATGCTCCATTTCAAGAAGGACATTGATAAACTGGGTTATGTTCAGAGTGCTTCCAGAAAGATGAAGCATCTCCAGTTCATGTCATATGAGAATGAAGGAGAAAAAAAAAATGTTTAGCATAGCCTGAAGAAGACTTGGGAGGTGCTATGGGGTGGGAGTGGAAGATATGGGAGCTGTCTTTAAATATTCAAAAGACTGTCATGTGAAAGAAGGATTGGATTTTTTCTGTTTGACCCCAGACAGCAAGGAGTGGAAATTGCAGAGACCTATTTATTCTTGCTCTTAAAAAAACCTTTCTAATAGCTAAAACTGTTTAAAAGTAGCATGGCCATCCTTGGGTGTCCATGAGTTCCCCTCTCAGGAGTTCTGCAGACAGAAGCTGGATGACCAGTATAATGTTATGGGTATTCATTAAATACTGCTTGGGCTAGTTGGCCATTAGTACCCCTTCTAACTCTTAAATTTAATCATTCTGCAGTTTCTTATCACTTACTACATGGTAGTTATTGTATCAACTAATATTTCTTAAGTACCCCCATGTACCAGACTCTGCTACATGTGGAGGATTCAAATCCAAAAATGACACAATATTTGCAAGTAGCTTAATTTATGAGGGAGTAAGAAAGAAGAGGGGAAGATGGGCTACTCTCTTTAACACTTCTATTTTTCTTATTCTGATACTGGAAGCCTGCTTGGGGATGCCTCGGGAGTATTACAGAGTGAAACTACATGGAGGAACTAGGAAAGATGTTCTTCAACAGGTGGGATGTGAATTGAATCTTTAAGAAAGCAAAAATTGAATTTGAGGGAAAAGAGCATTCCAAACTTTGGGGGCAACTACTGCCAAAAATCATGGAGAAAGGAAATAGACTGTAAGGGATAGTAAATAAACCAACGTAGATAAATTGTGGAATCCAGGGATCAAAGTAACAAGGAAGACAACTGGTAGGAAAGGAAGGGGTTAAGTCATGACATTGTGAATGTTGGAAATTATATATTTAATAATACATGTAATAGGGAACCAATGGAGGTTTTTGAGAAATAGAGAACTTTATGGGGGGAAAATGTTTCCCCCAAAAATGTGTCACAAAACAAGATCCTAGCTCTCAGGTCAGAGCTTTGCACATAGAAAGCACTAAATAAATGATGATCTATTGATTGCTTCAAGGTACAGGCAGTTTCATAACAGAAATGATATAAATGGATGCTATGTTTCTGTCAGTGAAAAGAGAGAACTTTACAATTAAAGTTTTTGGATCCTCAGTTTGAAAGGAATGGAGAAGAAAGGCCTTGAACGAGTACAGGGTAATAGGATGGTAGACCTAAGTTAAGCTAGTTTAAGTGAAGTATTCCCCCTCTAGGCAGGGAATATGAAGTAGACAGAGCCCCTGAATTATCAGCTGTGGTGGTGGTAGTGAGAAAAAGGGAAAAACTAAAGTGGGCAGGGGGTTTTGGGAGATCTCAGGGCTATAAGTGATCTTATTCCAGACTTAGAACTACCAAGAACAAAAGGAACAGTTTGGTTTCAGTTTTGATTTGTTTTGGTTTTGGTTGTTGTTGCTAATGTTGTTGCTGTATTTCTTTGGAGGGGGAGGCAAGGTTGGTACGAGGGATGTGGATACTGTGGAGAACAACTAGGAAAACCCTTTAAATAGTAAAGAGTGGGTAGCTCTGGTGGGCAGATGATTGATTGTATTTGGCAGGTCTCTAGTAATTGGACCCAACACAGTAGCTGGAAGATTGTAGATGATTAATAAACACTTATTGGATATATGTAATTGAGCAGGGTTATGGATAAGTAAGAAAAGAAGGACATTACTTAACATGGGAGACAATTTTGGGAACCATTTTTAGGAGAAAAATTGTTAAGATGGAAAGCATTCAGAAGAGAGTCATCAAGATAGTGAGTCATATTGGATCATGTCATTTTAACCTCAGATGAAAGCCTCTGGGACATTTGAAATGAAGAAGAAAGTAATACTAGCTAATATTTATATGATGTCGAAAAGTTTACAAACTACTTTATGAATACTATTTCATTGGATCTTCACAAAAAATCTATGAAAAGATGCTAATATTTTCTTCATTTTATGAATGAGGAAACTGAGACAAAGATTAAGTGATTTGTCTAAGATCATACAGGTAGTAAGGGTATAAATCTAGATTTGAATTCAGTTCTACTGGACTGCAAATTGCTTATTCTATCCAGGATACCACCTTGAGAATAGACAGTATTTAACTCATTTGTTTATTGCAAGAACTTTGCACAAAGCAGGGCAGTAGGTGCTTAATAATTTTGGATCTTTTAAAATGAATAATATTTTACTTTTTCCAATTATATGTAAAGAAAATTTTCAACATTGATTTTTTGAAATATTTTGAGTTGCAAAGTTTTTCTCCTTCTTTCCTCCCCTCTCCCTTACCAAAGATGACAAGTAATCTGATATAGGTTATACATGTGCAATCACGTAAAAATTTATACATTACCCATATTGTGAAAGATGAAACAGAACAAAAGAAAAAAAGTAAATACAATCTACTTTGATCTGCATTCAGACTCCATCAGTTTTTTTTTCTCTGAATGAGGATAATATTTTCTATCGTGAGTGTTATGGAATTGTCTTATGATCAATTGATTAATAGGTACATATAGCCTTCTTCATGATACAAATAACCTCAATACAATCTTTTCTCTAGTATTTTTGACATTTTGTAGACAGCAAAGCAACACTTGAACTATTCATCTATTGTGACTTACTTTCACTATGTGATTAAACACCCCCTTTTTTCAGGATAACCAATCATCTTTAGGATTTTATACCACTTCCTGTCCCCATCAATGCCCATTATATACTATAGCCTGCTTATGCCCACCATGTTTTTCAGCTTTCTTCTTTGAGTCACTCATTCTTCTGCTTCTTTTGAGGTTGTAATGTTCCTTACTTCAGAGTTATATAACATCCCCAGAAGAATAATGGTGTTAAAAAAAAAATAAGATGAAAAATAAGATGAGCATTGGGGTCAGTGAGCAAGTTGGGATTATTAAAAGCACTTAGACAATTTTCCAAATGCAATCTAATATACTCCCTTTATTCAGTTATGGGTCCAGCCCATTATTTTTTCTCATTTCCTACACAAGCTTCATGTACTATTACTCTAATTCAATGGCCTGTCCAATCATTTGTTTAATATTTTCCACAAACAAAATGCAAACTTCTTGCGGTCAGGAACTATCTCATTTTTGTCTGTAATGTGAGCATTTGTCTAAGGGTGTGGCATGGAATAATTTGCCTGATTGATACTAGAGTCTGAAAAGATGATTTCATTTCATTTCAACATCCGTGGTCCTATACTAGATATACCTCCATCCTCTATGACTCTGGTTTTCTTCCGAGCCACTAGGAACTTAGGCTTTCCCTGCATAGGCTGCTGCCCCTAAGGGGGAGTGTAGTGTGAATGTCAACTTGTTTAATGAGCTGAGCTGGCCAATATACTCCACATGATGTAGGGAGGACACTACAGGGGGTAAAAGAAAAGGATGGGGCTGAAACTCTCAACTAGTATACGTTATAGAAATCAAAGTAATGGAGGAATGGGCAAAAATAATATGATTGAGTGAAGAACAAAAAGAGACTTTTTTCCCTTCTGGAAAACAAATAATTAAAAATTTGGCAGGAATCAGAAAAATAAAATGTAAAACTATTCCCTAGATCTCTGTTGAATCTTTGCAATGAGAAATTGAGACTAGAAAAGAATAACAGCTAATAGCTAACATTACATAGTGCTTACTATGTGCCAAATACTATGCTAAGTGCATTGCAATTCTCATTTGATCCTTCCAACAACCTTGGGGAATGCTATTATTATTGTTATTATTATTATTATTGTTCCCATTTTACAGGAGACAAACAGGAGTTAAATGATTGTCCGATTTCACACAACTAGGATATGAAATTGGATTTGAACTAAGTCATTTCTGACTCCAGATCCAATACTCTAGAGACTGTTGTACTTAAGTATTGGGATTTCATCCACTGAGGAAGCAGTATGGTCCAAATGACCTCACTTCAGTTCCCAGGGCTGATACTGTTTGTATAATCTTAAACCAACTATTTGAACTCTTAGCCTCAGTTTCCCCATCTGTCCCCAAAATGAGATTTTGGACTAGATGGGCTCTGATGTCCCTTCAGGCTTTGGATCTTGGATCCTATATTCCCTTCCATATATAAAACCTTTGGAAATTCTGGACATATCAGTAAAGCAAATTACTTTACCATTGGGCCCACCTTGCAACTGAAGGAAATTTCCCTGATAATTAAACAGCCACTCACATTTTTGTTAGCTGCTATTTTCTGTTCATCCTAGGACAGATTTGCTCTTACTGAATACAACTGAAAAGAGATGTAGATTTATGTACTCAAGAATGACAGCCACAGGCACAAGGGCTTTCCACTTCCCAGTGCCTGGGAAAGGGACCTCTCCTTTGAGTAAAGAAATTGAGTTATTCATTTAGCATAATCTACTTTAACATTTAGCTCCAGGCTGAAAACCCCCAAGCCGAACCACAGTGAGATGTTAATGTCTCCTTTTACTTGCAGCATTGAACATATTAAGATGTACCTGAGTGTGTGCTCTTCCCTTCACAGCAATTGCTAGTGTTTCAAGTGGGGACACCTTCCAAGGGGAAGACAGAAATAGCACACACTTAGGAAAAATTTTTAAGCCTGAGAATGGGGAAGAAGTGAATCAGAAGCAATCCTCCATTTTGGAAAGTCTATTCTTTTACATTATGATTCTCAGAATGTTAATTTTTTCCCAGTTGGAAGTGTCATGAGAGGGGTAGCAGGAAAAATTAGACAATTTTTTTTTCTTTACCAAAACAAGGTAAAATTTTGAGATTAAAGAAATTGTGCTAAATAAGCATAATGCATAGGAAAAGCATGAAGAATAGAATATTTGGTTTTGGACTATTTCTGAACAATTATAAATGAAAAGCACTTTTTTTTTTTTGTTAAACAAGGGAATTGGGATCAAGTGATTTACCCAGGTTTACACAGCTAGAAGGTTACATGACTGAAGTTAAATTTGAACTCTGGTCCTTTAAACTTCAGGATTAATGCTCTATCCACTGAGCCATTTAGGTGCCCCCTGAAAAGCACATTTTGCTATAGTATACAGTAGTATATTGTAACTTGTGAACACTTTAAATTATGTTAAGACAGATGAATAGATAAATGGATGGATAGATAGATGGATGGATAGATAGATGGATGGATAGATAGATGGATAGATAGAGATATAAACAGTGATAGAGATAAAGATAACAATGGAGCTATCTATCATCTAGTTAGCTGTTATTCCCACAAGCAATGAAAACTACAAACATTCATTGCTGCCTATCTTGTGTGAATCTTAATTATGTTCTATTGTTATGTAAATACATTATATACCTATGCATATATAGTATGCATATATAAATACTTTTATAAGTACTTTTGTAATTATATATATATAAATTTTGTAATTTATGTGAATAAATATATTTGTAGATATATTATAAGTATATGTATAGTCATACAAGCAAATTTATATATATACATATTATATATTGTAGATCCAGGCAAATATCCATATAGTGATATAGACATGATGATATCTATATTAATATATATATATATATATATAATATGTATATATACAATCTATATCTAAGAAAAAATATAGGTATCTATATACAGAGAGACAGGGAAGAGAAGATGAGGAGGGAAAGAGAGAAAAACAAAGGTTAATGGGATATTGAATCTATGATTCTTAAAATCCATGGTTTTATTGACATAAGTAACTCCAAATAAGGAAAATCTCTCTACCAGGTAGATTAACAATTTCTCAGCAATAAATTGTCTCAGAGAGTTAGGATCAGGATGAGATTATGAAATTTAAGGTGAATACCTAGGATTGTAAGAATTTTACTGATTTATCTCGGGTCTCTGAATCATTATGTGTTAAATACAGTTCTTAAACTCAATTCATACTGATTCTGGAATCAACACTACACTTTCCCCCTTCTTTTTTTGCCTTTGTTTTTCTACTTTCCTTTACTCTATCATATATTGTTGGGTATATATAAATATTTATCTATATGTACACATGTATATTATATATATTTGGAAATGCACATTAAAATGAAGAAGATAGTATGTCACTTTGTGTGAGCAATAAAAAAGAAGGGCAAGAGATGGTAAAAATGAGAAAGAGTCATTAGCTGTACATTTATAGTTTGCTGGCACCCTTATGATGTAAAGAAAGCATGAACAAAGTTTCCCACATATTTGGGGAGACTTCCTGGAGAAAATGTGTGGGAAAATGTAGGTGAGTCACACAAGATTAGGAGATATAGCTGGATTATTATCTGAATCATTGGAAGAATGACACATCAACTGAGTCAAGAATTCATTGAAATATGCATGTGTATATGTAGATTGAAATGCCCAGGGAACATTTTTTTTTTTTTTGCTTTTTGCTGAGGCAGTTGAGGTTAAGTAACCTGCCCAAGGTCACACAGCTAGGGAATGTTAAGTGTCTGAAACCAGATTTGACCTCAGGTCCTCCTGACTTCAGTGCTCTCTCTATCCACTGTGTCACCTAGCTGCCCCGGGGAACACTTTTTTAAGAACAATTGTAATAATGTATTTATGTTTATGCAGTTATATACATGTCCTCATATATATAGTTCATGTATGTATATATGTGTGTGTATACACACACACACATATATTACAAACAATGAAATTAACCAAATAGCTGTGGAGCTTGGAGGACAATAATTCCCTATTTTATTTGTTTATCTCAGGCTTTATTGTTCTTTAAGCAGAACAAGGTGAGATAATTAGGTGCTGCTATTAGGGGATGTTTATTATTACTGTTCTGATAGTTGACACTAATGCCAAGGAGTTCTGTGGTTTTCAGTGCTACAAATTTGACAAGAAAATTCAGAATCGATGCTCTTCTAATAAGATTCTCAATTTTGGCTGAATCAATAGAGATTATTTCTTCTCCATGTAGACAGACTTTGTGCAAGTTAAAGCAGCTCTGGCACTAATGAAGGCTTCTAGGAAAATAGGTGCAAGGAAACAAGTGGTTTGTAGCTAACTCATCAAGGCCTCAGTCTGTTAGGAATATGCCAGGTGAAAATAATTTGTGATTATGATTATCACCACAACATTCATAATTTTCTCATAGAAGGGAATGTTCCATAATAATTTCAATATGCCAGAAGGGGCACACCTGCCTGGTGCTGTAGAAGGGGCATTAGAATTGAATTTGGCACCAAAAAATCTGGATCCAAGAGCTTAGCTCTGCTATTTTCTAGCATTATGATCATTTCAATTTTGGCTATCAGTTGGAACATCTGAAAAGCAGATTCTAAACTCTAGGCATTTCTAAACTGTCAAGGTTCTTGTGAGCAAAGTGTTCTGTAAATCTTTGTCCTGTTCTGATGCTCTATCTCCCGAATCCATTGCTTTGCACTGGTTGTCCCTCATCACTAGAAAAAAACTATTCCTCTTCCTTCTAGCTCTGGAATCTCTCATTACCTTTAACAATTCAGCTCAACTGTCAAATGTCGGAGATCTTTTTCATTCCCCATCTTCCCAAACAAAGCTACTAGTAAGAATAACTTAGGTGTATATCTTAGATGCTTATATCTAAATATGCCCTTTTTATAATCTTATTATAATATAAGTGCCTTCTGATCAGGGACTGTTTCACTTATGACTTTGTATCCCCAATTCTTAGTATAGTACCTGGTGTATAGCAGGCCCCCATTAAATTCTTGTTGAGTGGTTAATTCAGTAGAATGAGAGTTTATCATCTTTTTAAAAAAATTCATATATCTGGTTTCCTTCATAATGCAAATTACTTTATTTGTTCATAAAGCATTTTTATCAATAATACATCTACATTGCTAGAAGGCACAGTGTATGGATTGCCAGGCTTGGAGCCAGAAAGATTCATCTTCCTAAATTCAAATCCAGCCTCAGGCACTTTCTAATTGAGCAAATTTGGGAAAATCACTTACTCCAGTCTGTCTCAGTTTCCTAATCTGTAACGAAGAAAAAAAAAAAAGAGCTAGAGAAAGAAATGGCAAATGATTCTAGTGTCTTTCCCAAGAAACTCCAAATTGGATCATGAAGAGTTAGATGTGACTGAAATCACTGAATAACAATAACATGACCATAGTGGAATTGTGGGTAGGGGATAGTGAGTATGATAGTCAGAAAGACTATAATTGGAGCCCTGCTTTTGACATAAACTAAAGAGGATCATGGACCAATAACTTAGTCTCTCAGTCTTCAAGGCAACTTTCTAAGACTATGTAAAAGAGGAAGTATCAACTTACATTCTTGAGAGTTCCTACACTGGAAATTTTTACACTGATGAAATGCAGGTCTTCTCTATGCCCCTACCCCCCAGAAGATATAGACATCAGTAACAATATAGATATGATAGACATAAGACAATAGAGTGATTCCAAGTGAATTCAAGCATCAGCCACACCATCCCCCCAAATAAGAAGCCAGCATTCAAAGAAATGAATACTATTTGTCCACAAGACATACAACTAGTAACCCAAAGCTTGGACTGAAGGACTGACAGAATTCTTCATATTTCTATCAATTCTTAGAGTACTGTATTCAGAGTTAGAAAATCTGGTTTCAAATCTGGATTTTCACTACCTAGGTGCCATTAAGAACCCCTCTTGAATGTTCTTGTCTTAATTTTCCATATCTATAAAATGAATATGAACTAGCTGATGTCTACAGTTGTTTACAGTTTTACTTCTGTGAAACTATGATTCTTTGATCTTTGTTAATCTTATTCTCTTATTAGCTTGATGTGATTTCAGCTTGATATTGGTTTTCCTTTATTTACCTTGATGAAGTTACATGAAGGAGGATGGGTGGAGAAGGGGATGTATTTAATGCAAATGATAAGTGAATGGAATTTGACTATCAGTAGTTAATGTAAGAATTACTTATCTAGTTCATCTTCATTATTCTTTTTTCTCCTGTTTTTACCTCATTTAAGGTGATGCCATGAATAGAGCAGGTAAGCTTGGAGTCAGAGACCCAAGTTCAAATTCAGCCTCAAGTAGTTACTGATTGTATGATTTTGGGCAAGTCACTTAGCTCTGCTTGTCTCAGTTTCCTTAACTGTAAAATTAGGATAATAACAGCGCCCGCTCTTCTGGATTCTGGAAGAATTCAATGAGATAATATTTATGTATTGAGAGTAAGTAAGTATAATGTAGTTTGTGCTAGGTAAATGCTTGTTTTCTTCCCTTCCCTGTCTCCCCTCCTTCCTCTCTTGAGAATTCTGCCTTCTTTCAAACCCAACCTGACCTCTTTATCCATGTTCCTTTTGATTGCTTCTCCCTCCTCTTCTCTCCCCATTTTTCTCTTTATTTCTACACTTCTATCCTTCTTTTCCTTTGTGGTTGTCAGCCTCTCTTCCTCTTATGATCTATCCAGTTGTCAGAGAATAGAAATAAAAGCATTGCTTAAGTCTTTGTATTTGAAAGAATTTTGTTTCAATTGAATAGTATTCCAAGCTTCAGACTAGGGATTTATTCATAATTAACAACTTGGGTTCTCTCATGACCCAAGACAAACCTGAAAGTGATCAGCATTCACAGGAGCCTTCCAGAGATGGTTCTGCCATTGGCACAGATACACAGAGTACACAGTAATTAGCAAGGATGCTGGGGAAGAGCTAATGAATTCAAATTAAATCTTCATTATGCTACAGTTTCTGAAGCCTTCTTGTATATTTGGATATTGGTAGATGAGCTTCCAAACTTAAGCTGTGATTCACAGAATTCTAGGATTTCAATCTAGGATTTCAAAGACCATATACTCTACCCCAAACTGAAATAGAAATGTCCTAGATTGTTTTCCATTCCAAAAGTAATCACCCTGCTCTCACCTCAAGACTTCCAGGGAGGGAAAACTTAATTCCATTTTTCTAATTTTAAACAGTACACTCTGGTTTTTCTTCAGATGATATAAATTTTTTATCCTTTTTAATATTAAGTGTTTCTTTTAGGACTGCATTAGCTTTTGTAAATTCCATAGGGATGGAACTGTTTTTCCTCTATTTTATCCCCAGTACTTAGCAAATTACCTGGTGCATCATAGGTGCTTAACAAATGTTAATTTACTGATTATCTTTCCCTTTGTGGCCAACCAGTTTAATATGGAATCATACATCTACTTTGTCTTCTGTCTAAATGACACCATTTCCTTCAAATGATCTTCAACAACATCATGATATTGAGACCTTTCATCAATTTGCCCTCTTTTGCAAATGCTATGGCTTGTCATTATCTTCCTAAAATGTAGCACCAAGAATGAAGTACAATGTTTAAGATAATTATCTAACCAGCTCAGAGTATAATAAAAATTATCTATTTCCTTCTACTTGGATATGAGGCATCAATTAAAATAGCTTAAAATTTCAATGCCTTTTTCATTGTTGTTCCCATAGCATGTTGTGAATTCATAGTTCCCTTACAGTTGACCAACACTCTTCACTCTTTTCTTCAGATGAATTGTTGTCTCCACGTGTCTTATGTTTATTGAGCTGAATTTTTTGAATCAAAATAAAACTGTGCATTCATGCTTATTATATCAGATTTTATCCACCTTTACAATTCCTTAAGATTATTTTGTTCTCAACTCTGTTGCTTACTAATTTAGCTCTCACTCTCAACTTGATAACTACTTTTTCAATTTTGATAAGCATGCCATCTATGCCTTTATCCAAGATGTTGATAAAAATTTTAAATAGCTGTCTAACCACTGATCCTCCAGAGATCTTGTTTCAAGTTAATATTAATGATGTTGGGTTTAACCATTCAACAAGTTTCAAAGAAGTATGCTAAGACTTACTAATAATTTCATTTATGAAGGTAAACCAAATTTTGAGTACAGTTTATAGTTTTCCTGTTCGGTCAGGGGGATCACCTGTATAATCATTGCAGATTCCCATTTTGCTTCTCTGGAGTCCAACATAAAAACTCTGCCTCTTGCATCCTCTAGCTTTTTTTTTTTTTTTTTTTTTTTTAATAAGATAACAAGGTACAAATCTATCTCCATTATCTTGTTTATTTTCACTTGTATCATCAGTACTTATCATTGCTTGTTACATACTAAATAAATAATAGCTAGCTAGCTAGTATCTATCACTAGCTATCTTTCTACAGTATTAATTTACTATCAGTATACTATGTATCTGTCTGTCCTCTCATCTCTATCACCCATTTCTCTACTTTTTTTTTTATCATTTATTCATAATTAACAACTTGGGTTCTCTCATTACCTAAGATAAGCTTGAAAGTGATCAACAGTCACAGGAGCCTTCCAGAGATGTTTCTGCTATACATTTTCTTCCTTCCTTCCTTCCTTCCTTCCTTCCTTCCTTCCT
>JAJPUD010004534.1:48097-69989 GCA_023553655.1 Myrmecobius fasciatus
GGTTGGAATGTTAACATTTTTACTCACTATTTATGTATATTTAATATCAAAATATTATCATTCTCATGTCCCTGCATCAAACAAAAATAGTTGTTTTTCCAATGCTTTTTTCCTATTCTAGATGTTTTGTATTTTTTTAATGTTAGCCAATCCTGAACCCACCTTCAGTATTTTTCTCCCTTTCTCTATGATAGAACATCCAGTGCAGAGTTCAACCCTAGAGAAACTCTCTGATGCTCATCCATGAATACTGGCTCAAAAGCAGTTGAGGGTTATTATAGTCTCTCCTCAAAGATAAACTGCCTCCTCCATTTTATTTTCCTGTCCTGAATCATTTCCAAACAAGAAAGATGAAATCTCCCAATTGATTGCAAATTCAAATGATATATTTCAGACTTAAGAAAACCATTCTCTTTTCAGGTAAATTTCACAAAGCAAAAAACCTGGTTATTTATTATGGTAAACATAAACTTAGTCAAATTAATGAAAAGGGTTTCCAGTTTCTATCTGAATATTTGTATCCCTTTTAGAAGTACAGTTTCTATAAGATGGATCTTAAACCACATTTTTTCATTTACCTACATTAAGAGTAATTACTTGTTGATTGACATTTTGAGCTGGCTCCTATTTTCCTCCTGCCTAATTACATCCAATCATTTTGTTATCCTTCTGTAATTTCATGACAACTCTACTGAAAGTATTGTGACTGTAGATTGATGTTCCACAGCTTCTCATGTTCTTAGAATTTAGAGCCTATTAATGGCAGACTGGGGGGGGGGGGAGAGAGTCAGGAACTTAATTAGTTTTAAATTGGTCTTAAATTGTAATTAGAGTAGAAAAGGAATGACCCATAACTTAAGTATTTTTTATCACAACAAAATTTAGAGGTGTTGCTCTATTTTTATAAGGGAAGAGGATAGAAGGAAGAAGTATATAGGTCTTTGATAATTAAACATGGTTGGGCTAGTTACAGTCCCGAGGAAATGATATATCATTTGATATCAACAGGTGGAAACTGACTTGTTAGCCAGGGTTTCTTGGGTGAGAGTCACATATTTAATGGTTGGTTTAGAAGTCTGCAATTGTATTGGGACTGAAATGAAAAACAAAATAAAAGTTTGGCAGTGTGAAAAGAGACATGGAACAGAAATGAGTCTTCTTAGAAATTTTACTACTGAATTAATAGGATTCATCAAAAGCATAATTATCCATGACCAAGTCTCTCTGACTCTATCTGTGACATTACCTCACCTCAAGGTGAGATGATGCTTACTGATTCTACATTAGATATGGCACATGGGAGCAGGGGAATTATTTATATTACTGGATTACTTAAGTCCATTCAATTTTGTTATCCAAAAACAGTGTCATAGAAAGTCTTGGATATAAACTAAAAGAAGGCATTATGAAGTTAGTCCATAGAAGGAAAATAATAGAAGTTAAATATGGCATAACTGCAGTATTCAAATCTGACCTCATCAGTCACTGACCAGTAGTGTAACCCTGGGCAAATATCTTAAACTATTCTTGTGTCACTTTATTTTTTCTCATCTGTATAAGTGAGCTGGAGAAAGAAATGGCAAACTACTCCAGTATTTTACCAGGAAAACTCAAAATAGAGTCACAAAGAGTCATATACAACTGAAACAACTGAAAAAGAATTATCCACCAGGCTTAGCATATGCTTACCTCCCCACTTTTATCTATTGGAAACTCTGGTTTCTTTCACGACTCATCACAAATTCTGTCTTTTTATGAAGTCTTTTCTAGCTCCATCTCTTCTGGGAAACCCCTCCTGAAACTACCCTGAATTTATGATATATTCCATTAAAAACTCATGTATGTATATATGCTTATCATCTCTCCTCCTGCCCCCCAAATAGGTGACATTTGAGAGCAGGAACTGAGTCATTTTAAGTTGTGTATCCCCAGAATTTAGCACATAGCAAATGATTTAAAAAGGCTTATTACTTTATTGATTATTACCATATCACACTGTTGACATCTTTTGAGCTTGAAGTCCACCAGAACTTCTTTTTTTTACATATGCTTTTAAGTTTTCCCATCATGGGAAATTGAGAAGTATACTAATTTATATTTGTCTCTTACATTTCATCTTGTTAGATTCATCCCAGTGAGCCAATCTGTCAAGGTCTTTGCTGTGTTAGCCCTCTGTCCTGGCTTCTATCATCCAATGATTGGACATGTATGACATCTATTCCTTTATCTCAGCTATTGGGGGAATAAACTGTTACATACCACAAAGTCAAACACAAATCCGAAAACTTTTGCACATGACATGGAATTATTAATAATAACTGGTTATGGTTGTTTAAACATTCTCTGAATTCCCCTATTTTTCCCTAACATTCATATTTCTACTCTAAATTCAAACAAAGGCCAGTGGAGTGGTTATGGTGACAAAGTTTGGACAGTCAGAAGTTGAGATGGGAAAGAAATGAAGGATGACTTATCTGGGCCTCTCATCATAATGGAAGTACCAAGAAGGAACTACTAGTGAGAGAAGGTTACTGCAAAGGTGGAGGGATTGTCCAAAGGGAGAAGAAAGCTGAGAAATGATAGCATAGTCCAAAGTTTTAGAACCAGATCTGGGGAAAGACTTTGACTTTTTGGTCAGCTGTATAAAAACAAATGCTGGAGAGCAATTTGTGAGTGATTTTGTATACAGACATAGGTTGGACAAGATTACTTCTGAGAACCCTTTTAGTTTTGCAATTATTTGACTCTGAGTATTGAGTGAGTATTTTGTCTTGAAGGCCTCCAAAGCCATAGTATGATGGTTTTTATGAATTTCTACAACACATTTTTAATATTTTCCTGAAAGAAAGCATTACCAAAAAAATTACATCATCTTTTATAGTCTCAATGAATGTCTCTGATACATGGTTTAGATCAACAGGCAAGAAAATGTCATTCCGATCTTCCTTTTCTTTTGTTTGGAATCTCAAAGCTTTAACTATAACACACCAAGAAATCTAATAGAGGGAAATGGAAAATAATTCTCCATCCACTTGGAGTAAGAAATGCCCAGAGATAAAATCTCAGATAAGTTCATACCAACTTTTCTTTCTATTCAACTTAACAGGTTTGATGATGAAATTCTAGTAATCAAACAGATAAATATGTTCACAGATGTTGATAACAACTGTATATAGATAGAATCTGAACTCTTTCCTGTTGTTGATCAGTACTTTTTTTTTTTTTTTTGAGTTTCCACAATATGCCTACTGTTTTCTGGGCACATAGATTATTTCCCATCTGTGCTCATCAATGGAATCCTGCCAGCCATGGCACTGTGTGTGCCTTGGAGCCCCAGGGGGAAATACCAAGAGCAGAAGTTGTACCAGCCTTAATCAATTCCTGGGGCTGACCTAGTGAGGCAACCCAACAAAGCTAAGAATCCTTCCCATAGCATTGACTTCAAGAGCAAAGGAGAGTAAAATAATGTCACACAATGCCTGAGGCTGAAGTGACAGAGGGAAGACAGCCAAAATATCTGGCAAATTTATTATAAAATATTAGACTGTCCTATAAAGTTAGACTCAAGATCTATGCCATGAGACTCATTTAGAAGTGAGACTCTTTCACTACAAGGTCTTTTTTTTTTTTTTTTTAGCTTCCATCATCATGTAAATGTAGTTTCTTAAGGAATATAACAACAATAAGTATTAAATAGTGCTTTAAGATTCGCAGAGAACTTGATTATCTTACTATATCTTCATAACCATACTGGGATATAAGTACTACTCTCTACTTTATAGGTTAGTAAACTGAGGCAGATAGAGGTGACATGATTTGTTGAAGGTAAGATATCTAATAAGTATCTCAGGCTTCATTTGAACTCAGGTTTTTCTGAATCTAGATCAGTGCTTACACCACTGTGATCCTTAACTGCTTTCATCCTATGAACTTTCTGTAGCTAATAATATTCCAATAGAATTTCCCACCAAGAACAACAAAAAAAAAAATAGCATCTTATTTTTTCAGCTGATATGTTTGAGAAATTCACTCCTCTGATCAAGAAGTTTCAGTGACTTCCTGCTTTCTCTGGGGTAAAATATTAACTTCTCTGACTGAAATTTAACAACTTTCCCAATAAATATCATTTCTTTTGCTAAATTGATTTCACATTATTGCATTTTCATCCATTTTTGCATTCCAGGTGTGAGCAACTCCTTCCTCTTTACAACTTTCCATCACCTTTCTTTTTGCCTAGATACAATTATCTCCCTTGTCATAAATGGTCCCAAGTCCAGTTATAGCAACTAGCATTTCTTAAGAGTCTAGGTTGAGTGAGGCACCAATTTAAGTGTAGAAATAGAAAGAAAGATGGAATGGCAAGTAGCAAAGTTACGTATGATAGATTTTCAGTTTCATATGCAATCAACTTATTATTATAGTATATTATGGAAATGATTGTTTTTTTCCACAAATTGAAAAGATAATAAATAAATAATCTTAAGACGACAACCCCCCCCTTTTTTTAAAGAGGCTTACAATCTAATAAAGGAGACAACATGCAAACAAGTATGTACAAAGATGATATGTTTACAGGGCAAACTAGGGATAGATAGACTCAGCAAAAAGTGATGATTAAGGGAGAATAGGAAGGCTCAGAAAAAGATGCTAAAATTAAGGGGTACTCCGGGCAGCTAGGTGGCACAGTGGATAGAGCATCAGCCCTGAAGTCAGGTTTCAGACATGTAACATTTCCTAGCTGTGTGACCCTGGGCAAGTCACTTAACCCCAATTGCCTCAGCCAAAAAAAAAAAAAAAACAATTAAGGGGTACTAGGAAAGTTTTTTGCAAAAGATGGGAATTTAGCTAAGACTTGAAGGAGTCCAAGAAATCTGTGAAGCAGAGGATACTGGGCATAGGAGTTAGCCAGTGAGAATGCTTAGTCAGGGGATAGGTATTTTTCATTTTTTCATAAGGAGGAAGAGTAAGGAAGTCAGTGTCACTGAATTTCAGAGTCTATGAAGGGAATTAATATGTAACAAGATTGTAAATCTAGGAAGGGACCTGATTATGATGGGCATTATATACCAGAAGATTTTAGATTTTATCCTGGAAGCAATAAGAAACCATGGGAATTTTCCTCTTGTGTAAGTCTCAAAATCCTTAGAATATATTAAAGTACAACTCTGATCCCCCCTTCTCCATCATATCTTCCTTCATCCCCCAAATGGCCCATATCATTTCCCTGAAATTACATTATGCTTATTCTATATTTACTTACCTATGTGCATGTTTTGTTATTCAGTTGAGGTGAATAGGCATTTTCCATTATTAATTTGAGTTCTTTCGTGAAAATATATCAAATCAAATGCTTTTTAATTTGAGCCTTTTTGAGAAAGAGATAGTAAATGTAGTAGTGGACAGAGTATTTGACTTGGAGTCAGGAAGACCTAGTTTAAATCTTCACTTTTCTCAACCTATTTTATCTAAAAAAAATGAGAGGGTTTAACTAGTTATCAGCTAGTATATACTTGATGGAATTTGGAATCTAATTTAAAGGCTATCTTTAGGTTCCTATTCTCCATCCTCTAGCCATATCTTTGAGAAGGTTTTCCAGTCAGATTACCCATAGTATGTTGCTTTGTCCTTTTACTTACCCTCAATTCCTTTCTCCCACTGGTAGTCTTATTTGGAGGTTCTATTTTTAGTCTGACAATCTTATGAAGGCTCTTAGTAGCTGATGACCTTTGTAAGCTGTAAGTACTTGTTATCTCCTTTCTCCAACAATACATTAAAATGGGATTTAATGATACTATAGCAAGTATAGTTAAACAGCAAAAATATATATATAAAAGTCCTGACTTCCTGAGCTTGCATGAATTGGAGAAATTATATAGGGTTGGATCATCGAGCCTTTATCCTTTTGACACTGAACTTGGACTCTGAAGAATTCATTTAGCCCGTCCTTGTTCTGTGTAGCTCTGGAAATCAGTATTTTCCTCTTAGAACTAGTTTCTTGAGGGTGCTACTAGACTTATCATATTGTCATTGTTTTGTGTTCTCTGCCCTTGGGGTCCTAGCTGAATGCTAAGACCTGATTTCTCCATATTGTGATTCTGTCTTTTTAAATGAGCGCTCCCTAGCTATTGTACTGGTGGTAGAAAAGTTCTCCCTTGGGATTGCCTATGACCTTGGTGTTGTGTGCCATTTGTGCATCATTAAAAGGTTGTAATGAAGTTCTGCCTCACGCAGATTGTAAAAGGTCAAGCAGAAAGTTGGGAGCCAATGAGGTTGGGAAGAAAAATGGTGCTTGCTGCAGAGGTTGAGGGATCCATGATATTGATGCCAGGGGGGTTTCAGCAGAGTAATAACTGGGTTAGCAATGGAATGTAAATCTTCTCAGCCACTTAGTCTGAATCTGCTTCTTCTTGATTTGTGGGGATATATTTTCAAGAGAGTACAGGAAAAGTCATTACACTCCCCGGAAAGCTAGTGGAATTGGTAAATGCATTGTAGATGGAAAGGCACAAGGAAAGTGGAATGGGGGGGGGGGGGAGAGTATAAAGCTCCTCTGTCTTGCTCATTTCAAGCAAGAAGTGCTTGAAATAACTAGTGGATGAACTAAATATCTAATTAGCTAACTTAAAAAAGGATACATATTTATAAGGATATATTTTTTTGATCCTCTAACCTGAAAGAGCCTATAAAATATAACTTTTAGCAAAAAAAGCAAACTTGTAGTAAAAGAATTGACTGATTAAATATACACATAGGATCAGTGTGAGGGATTCTTAAAGATGAATAGGGTAAACATGGTGTAGTGATGATGGGATTGGATTTGGAGCCTGAGGGTCTAGATTCAAATTCTGGTTCAGTTACTTGTTATTTGCAATTTCAATAGGTTATTTTTACTTCTTTTTGGCTTCAATAAACTCAGTGTGTAAGAGGATAATACTTGAAGCCCCTTCAAGATAGAAAGCTCTGTTTTTAATAACCTTAAGTAGACCATTTAAATAAATTCACAACCCATCTACAACTTAGTAAATGAGCCATATAAAACTTCCAGAGAACATTAAGGTCATGGGATCATGGCTCTGGACCTCAAGAGGACTTCAGACAAAATCCAGTGCAATGGGTCCTCCTTTCATAAATGTGGAAGTAGGGCTCACAAAATTTGCATCTTGTCTAGGGTCACACAGCTTATGTGTCCAACGTGGACTTTGAAACCCAGGTTTTCCTAACTCCAAACCTAGCTCTCTATTCATTAAGGCATTTTGTTCTTAGAGTGAAAATAGGAGATAGGAATGCTAAGGGCATTTCACCCTGTCCTTCAGCATAAATCAACTAAAAAAAGGTAAATTCATAAGGTTGGCTTATATTGGCTGAATAAAAAGTGATTTCAGTTCTAGAGGTTTGAGTTGAAAATGACTTGTATTTGAGTTCATAAAGCTGAACTCCAGAAAATTGTCTGCAAGTATACAATTGACTGCATGGGTCACAAGCCACTATGTAACATAAAGTAATATTTTATTTAACCAATAACCAAGCTAGCTGCTGACCAAAGCCAACCTGCTGCCTTTATTTGGAACGTAGACATACATCTATACATATAAATGAATATCCACACATACATAATGCATACATATATACGCACAGAGAAACCTATTTCAGTCAAGATGTGATTTTATTGGTGTTGAGAACTCTTGGTAGGGAATCACCCTAACATAGATGTAGATTAGCAACTACACCATAACTTATTTTCATAAAGAGTTGCTTAGGGACAGTGAGATGTGAGGTTTCTTGCCTATGTTCACATACCTAATACTCTGAGAGGAAGGGGTCTTCCTAACTTCAAGACTATCTTTTCATTTACTCTGACCTGATAACCTCTAACAATTAATGTGCTTACACAGAGAACTTCACTGTTTTGTTAAATCAAGTTTCAAACTACTGTTAAAATTCTTTAGGCCCCCCAAAAGAAGCTATTACTATGTTATTATCAAAGTTGGGGTAAATGGAACACCCCACAGAACTGAATTCATTCCTTTTTCTAATATATATGTTCAGCTCCTTGAACTTCATGTAAAAAAATAGTAAGGTTTCCTAAGATAAATTAGAAAACATGCTTTTCTTGTATGAACTGGAAGAAAATCTAAGACTTGTGACTTGATATTTTGACTTTACCTGTAATCCATTGACTTTATTAGATTCCCAAATCAAAGGTTTATATCTGGAAGAGACATCAGAGGTCACCTGTCCTAGTTCAAACTCCCTCTTTCCACAAATGAGAAAATTGAAATCCAGAAAAGCTAAGTGAGTTATCTAAGATAGTAAGTGGTCCAGCCAGAATTGAAGGCCAGGTCCTTTCACTACAAAATTAATTAGTAGTAGTACCTGTTGTTTTCATTGCCCTTTCTATCACGGAGAAGTATCATCGTTTAGAAGATAGAGAGCAGCTTCAAAACCCAGCTTCAAATACATTTTGGTTCAAGGCCACGTTTTGACCAAAATAGGCTGTGTGGCTCCAGGCAAGACACTTATTCTTCACTGAAACTGATGACTCTCCAAAAAATCCAAACTGCCAAAGACATAGCAATGGTGAACTTGAGGAGTTTATTTCTTTCTCCTGGAACTCTGTAAGCCAATGCAATCAGAGATCCAGATTGTTATTTTTAATTGTTATCATCATCATCATCATCATTTTCATTATTATCAATGTAATTCTACTACATTACACTGAGAGTACATTATACAATGCTATAAAAATGTATAATGTCTTATATAAAATGTCATTTATATATAAATGTTATAATATTTAAATAGAAAAGTAAACACAATAACAGTATTTTTCTTTAGAAAATAGTTGTAACAAAATGATTCTCAATACTATTTATATGCCACAATAATTATGAACTTTATATTTTATTCTTCTTATTCTGTCTTTTCTCATCTTTCTATTTAATAATAATAATAATAATAAGCTATAAGCTTTACAAAACCCTTTACACATATTTTCTCTTTTGTTTCTAAAATCAACTCAGGCAGGCAAGTGATGCAATACAGTCAATATTGACTCCATTTTACAGATTTGGAAACTCAAGTTTTGGAAAAAGAAATAAAAGTAATCAGTGCCTGCAGCTCCTGACAGTGAGAGGGAAGGGTGAAAAATGTGTGTACTCTGGCATCAAGCTGAGGCCCAGGGAAATAGACAGCTCAGACTTGTATGCTGTAGGATGGCTAATGATGAAAAAACATGACTACATCAAGGCATGATATTGCTCAGAGGGGATTAGTTACTGCTCCTTTGGGAGTAGCAGAGCCCTTTCACCCAGCCCCCTACTTTACTTCTATCCCCCAAAGAGATGATTCACTTTTTATTATCAGGCCCTGTTAACAAGCAAATTTTGTCTCTGTCTCTCTCTGTGTTTCTTTCCCTGCTCTGAGTATATTTATCAAAATCTACATTTATACATACATATATAGAGAGAGATTAATATAGATAGTGATATATAAAATATGCACATTTTGATATTAATGTATCAGGAATTTTTATGTAGATATACAGATAAAGATTGATTTTATATGTACCTATTTTCCAATCTTGTTGAGGGCAGGGATTATGTTTTTGCTTTTCTTCATTTCCCTACCCCTTAGTAATCTGGTATATAGTAAGTACTTAATAAATGCATGTTAAATGATTGATGAATGGCACGTGGCATGCATTTAAAATGGCATGCATATTAAAAACATATGTAAAGCACTTTGCAAGCTTTGTAGCACTACATAAAAGTAGACTGTTATTATTTTTCTTATATTATTTATTCTTAAAATCACTAGTAGGCATGTGACTTAAAAGTATTCATTGAAATAAGCAGGTTAGCAAGTCATAAGTTTTTGCTTTCATGATTCTGCTTCCAGTTCTTTTTTCACCACTGTTGGAACCGATTATTCTACTTTGAAAAGAACATAATAATTCATGACACTTTCACTATTTTCTGGATATTTAGAAACTGCCAGGAGTAGTCATTTAACATACACCCAGCCTACTGTCATTATGAATAATTTAGCTATTGTTAAATATGATAATTAAGTATAATCAAAATAGTATTTATTAAGTTCACACTCTAACGTGGCACTATTAGGTAATGAAAAATAATTATAGAAGTGAGATTATCATATTAATAGTTGTTGCCATACAGGAGATAAGAAGACATGCCCACTGTTGTCATTTTCCCAAAATATGAAGGAAAGGGAAATCCAGATCTGTCTTGTTTTGTTTTCTTTTAACAAATGTGTGATGTCATTGGCAAATGGAACCACTTGTGAGACATTTCTTATACAAATGTAAGTGGCGACCTTCTAGGCAATTTATAATATTGGAGGGTAGTCTCAGACAAGAGAAATATAAATGATTTATGAGCTCACATGGTCAGTATGTGATAGAGATAGGATTTAAATACAACTCCTCTTTCTTTGAGGTCAATTCATTATCAACTGGGACAACTAGATGGCACTGTGGATACAAAGAGTAGGGCCTGGAGTCAGAAAGACCTGAGTTCAATACCAGCCTTAGATGCTCACTGAGTTACTTAATCATATTTGTTTCAGTTTCCTCATCTGTAAAATGAGTTGGAGAAGGAAATGACAAACTGGTCCAGTATCTTTGCCAAGAAAACCCCAAATGGGGCCATAAAGAGTTGGACATAACTGAAACAAATGAACAATTTTATCCACTCTCTGTGATGTCTCTCATATGTTTATTTAGAATGGTTTATTGATTTATATGTTTATGATTTAATGAAATGAAATATTGCCATGGAGTCCCCAATACATGGCTTTAATTCCCATCCAATACTAACTTTGTGAACATGAGTAAGATTCCTCATCACTTACCACCCTCAGCCAATTCTCCAAGAGTAAATTAGGTATACATTATTGAACTGCATTAGTAGAGATAATTTTCAGGCTAAAGACTGCTCATGTCAATGAAATAAAAGGTCCATATCTCCACTACCACATAAAGTGTGGTTAAAAGAAATTATATAATGCCTACTTATTATTTCCAGACTTTTCTTGATATAATAGATATAATCTATGGGATCATAGATCTGGAACATGAAGAGAAGTTAGAGGTCATCATAGCCAATGTTTTCATATTCTAGGTGAAAAAAGAGACATAGAGAAAAGTTAAATGATTTTCCCAGGGCTATATAGGTAATATAAACATTAGCTAGTACTATTACCTGTAGAGCAAGTGACAGTTAAAGAATAAGCATTTATTGAGCTTCCTCACTATGGGCCAAATATTGTGCTAGATGCTAAGGATAAATCAGACTCAATCATTGCCTTCAAAGAGCTTTCATTTTTGGAAGTCAACAAAATATACACATAAAAGTATATACAAAAGAGGTACAAAATCATTTGGGGGAAAAGATAGTCCCAACAGTTGACAAAACAGAATCTCATTAACATCTTAGGACAATTAGTTTATCACACTATTAAATTGTTACTTTGGAATACAGCAGAACCACCATGAAGGCAAATAGGTTAATGCGAACAAAGTAGTCTAATCACAAAGCTCTTGGTGATGGAAGAATGATTGCCAAATAAGAACAATAATAAGGAGCCAGATTCAAAGGAAGCTCTGGGTTTTATATGATGAGGGCATGGAGAACCCTGAAAACTCTAAGCCCAAGCTCTACTCCATTTTTTTTAGCTGCAAAGCCATTGGGCTTAAATGACTTGCCCAGGGTCACACAGCTAGTGTTAAGTTTTTAAGGTCAGATTTTAACTGAAGTCCTCCTGACTCTATGGCTACTATATCCACTATCTACTATATCCACTATATCTACTATATCCACTGTATCATCTTGCTACTCCCAGCTTTCACTTCAACTCCGTCCTAACCCTAGATAATTAGATGATTTAATGGCCAGAGCACTGGGTCTAAAGTGAGGAATACTTATGTTAAAATTTTGCATTAATCGATGACTAGCTGTGTGATCCTGAGCAAGTCATTTAACTTCTGCCTGCCTCAGTTTCTTCAACTGTGAATTATGAATCAAAATAGAATTCACCACCCAGGAGATATAATATTCACTTATAAAACTTGGTATATAGTAGGTGTTTCATAATTACTTATTCCTTTCCTATCATTAGAGATTCATTGCTTATAGCTCCTCATGTATCTGCTTATTAGTAACATAAATCAGCATTTATATACAGATATACGTTTTAGTTAATAATGTTACTGTTATGCTCTTCAAAAGATCCCAATTGGTTTCTGACCTGTTCTTTAAAATGTAGGGATTAAAGTCAGTATACAATGTGGGCAAGAGAAGGTAGCTAAAATCAAGCCAGCAAGGATTCTGGGAAAAATCCAGAATGAGAAAACTGAAGAATTGAAAATAATACCAGAAGTCATTTAATCCAACCTTTACCTGATTAGGGATCTCCTATACCCAATGCACAAGTTGTCATCCACTATTCCCTTGAAATCTGTTAAGTGAAGGGGGAGATAATACCTCTAGGAACAGCCTATTCCACTTTTGGATAGTTTGAACATTTTCTGAGATTTGTTCCCCTTTAATCAATTCTGTGTCTGGCTCGATCTACCTTCTACCCACTGATTCTATTTGTAGGAAGGTGAGTGCCTAAAAGTGGATGATTGACATGTAAAAGAGAAAGTCAAAGAATTATGGATGGTGAGATACTGTTTTAATTTTGGCTCTGAATAAAGCTGTTTTATGGTCTTTTAAGAAGAAATAGAAGAAGGCTGCTAACATATTGGATTGATCTTCTTTGAAGCATTTCTAAGGGACCAGGAATAAGGGTTGCCCAGTTAGAGCAGGCCCATGTATCCTGGGCACATGCTAAACATCTAATGGAAAAACTCACTTTCCTCCCTCCCCCATAGACTGAAATCAAAGATCTATTGTTTCATTGAAGTCTAACATAGCAGAGATGGCAAAATCATTTTACCTTACAGCCATTAGAGACTGTTTAGAAAGATTAGGCTTAGAAAGAAGCATTTTTGGAAGCTATTTAATGATTTAATGACATGTAGCCTCAAAGTCACATTCCAGTATTTGTATTTTTTTTCAATTTATAAAGCTGCCATCTAACTATGATTTTTGATTTATATCTTGTCAAACAATAAATTTTAGGAAATATCCTTAAACCACTTGAGGGATACAATGAAGCCTCAATGGCCTAAACTGAGATTCCCTTGATGCAAAAGAAAATATAAGTTAAATTTTTTTATTTTTATTAGCCTCCACTGGTATACATATTACCTGTTTTTCTCCAAGTGTTTTTTTTTTAACTGGATTTGGTTTTGGAGATCCTGAGGTTAGTCCAGTGCAGATGTGTTAACCATTGTGCAAATAAATCTTCAGCTGTTAAACCCCATGATCCTCTTATCAAATGCTTCAGAAATGGAGTTTGTCTATATTTTTGCTCCCTTTTTCTCATCTAAGACATATAATCTCCTAACTCATGCAATTTGGTAATTACTATTTAAAAATAAGAAAAGAAAACTTATTTGGTGAAAAGAACTGGAGGAAAGGAATTGAGAGCAGAGTATCTAGCATCTGTCTATTTACATTTTATCTTAGTAAAGGCCTGTCAGTTCCTAAATCTGGGCATGTGTCATTTGCAAACATTTATGCATAGGTTTTCTTCTCTTTTCATTTATGTTTCCAGAGAGCCTATTTGTTAAAATTGTATAAAAATAGTTCTTGGGTGGTTTATAATAGAAATTTCTTCTAATTTCCATTTTTAGGGGATTATGGTTTATTTTCTATGATTGCCCTTTGGGCATTTCTTTCAGAAAAAGCTTACCTGACATATTGTCAATAATAGCACAGGACAAGATTCAAGGATCAAAATTATATAGTGAAATCTTTGTGACATCATAATTTATTTACACTAAACTGATACTGGTTCTTATTGGGCAAGATCTGTTTTGGGATGCCTTCATATCTGAGTGACTGATCAAAGTGCTCATATTGGGAAATATGGCCTGTACATGCAGGGTCTAAACTAGACCTCTGCCTCATCTTTGTCTTCCTTCTGCTGATAGAAGATAGGTTAGATATTAAGTGCTTCATAAAATTCTCATGTAAATAGATGTCTATTCCCCACAACAGGAGGCTCTTGATAATAATCCCAAAGTAAAACATCTGATTCTAGTAAGATCTTTGGTTACCTTGCTGTATTGTTCTTCATCTGAGCTTTCTACTATACAAGCATATAATAGTTTCTCCACAGGAACTGAGAAAATGAGATAAGTTGTTTCAAGTAACCCCTGAGGAGAGGAAAACAAACAAACAATAACAAAAACAAAAATTCTAAACAAATAGGAGCAAACAATTTCATCTTGGTTAATATATTAAGACTGGATAGCCTTGTTCCTTCCTCTCACCCCAGTGTCCTGAGAGAATTCTGAATCTGAGAAAATTTTCTACCTCACAATAAAAATTCAAACATTTTGTCAAATCAGGATAAACCTGGAGTTATGTTGTTTGTGATGGTGGAAGCAATTTGGACTACAGCAATATTTTTTAGTTCTCTTCAACACTTAGAGAAACACAAATCAAAAAAAACCCCACTAAATTAAACCAAAGATCTAGTCAATATATACAAAGTACTTCATTCACAACAGAATTTCCAAGAATTGCCATCTCTCTTCAAGGTTCAACTCTGTTGCTACCACTCACACTATCCAGTTCTTAGTATCTCTAATTGTTATTCTCTTTTTCCTATTATATATTTACTTACCTCGTTTTTCCTCAATCCCATAAAATAGTTGTTCCTTGAGAGTATGGTATATTTCTTTTTGTCTTTATGTTCCCAACATGAATCACAATATTCTGCACTTACTAAAGGTTTCTTGAATTGTACTGAATTTTAGTAAATTGAATTGAATTAACTATGGTTTGAATTGAATGTCCCCTTTGATATCATCTAATACCAAGATTTGGAATTTGATTCTCTGAGTATAATAATTGGTTCAGGACAAGCCAGAAGCAAGTTTACTATCTCAACCAATGTCTTTACTTTATGGCTTCCCCACTAAATTAAACCCCCCCCCCCAATCCTTTCTGTTTTAAAAAGCTGGGGTCAGCAATTCTTCATTTATTTCACTTCATTACTGATTAAGTGAACTTCTTATTTGAGGGATAAATGAACAAGTGATCAATTGCTTTGTAAAAAGTCCCTTACAAAATGATTTTTGTTGTTCAGTCATTTCTGACTCTTCATGATATGATTTAGGATTTTCTTGGCAAAGATACTAAATGATTTACTATTTTCTTCTTCAGCCATTTTCCAGATGAGGAAACTAAGGTAAACAGAATTAAATGACTTGCCCAGTTATTAATTGTCTGAGACCAAATTTGAACTCAGAAAGATGACTTTTCCTGACTCTAGGCCTGGTATTCTAGCCATTGGGCCATTTACTTGCCCTAAAAGATGATGTGCAATTTAAAATGTGAATTCATTTGCAAACTTGTTGGCTTAGAATATTTACCCACCCTGGTTTTGTGTAAAGTATAGCTTTTGAGAAATGGCTTAAAGTCAGGCATCTTAGTCATTGGCCTTTATATCAATCTGCTTCAGTTTTCATACTCATAAAAGGCAGCATCTTATTGGTCAGAAAGCTGTCTTTAAAGCCAGGGAAACATGGGTTCAAGTTTCACATCTGGCCCACGCTGGCTAGGTTAGCTCGGGCAATTAACTTAAACTTCTCAAATCAATAAGCAACTCTTTAAGACTATCAACTTTACAAAGCAGCAACCTGCACTAATGAGAGGGTTTCCTCACTTGAGAGTGCCTTATACCAATGATTACACGTGTGGTCATGAAGTCTAATCCTAACTCTTATAAATAAGGATATTTATACTCAATTAATCTCCTTCTTCCATTTTCTCAAGTTATAAATTAAGTATAGATCAGAGAGGAAGAAAAAGTGTAACCATTAGGTAGGGACAGCATAGAAAGGAACTAGTGATGATATGCATGATGAAATATACGAGATATCAATATTGGCCCATCTTTGCTAGAGGAGGGAAGTGGGATGTGTGATTTAGTTTTTAGGTGTAACAAATGTCAGACTAAGGAGTTGGGACTTTATTCTGTATGCTGTAGGGAAAGATTTCTTAAGCTTGGAAGGGAGGGAAGTGATAAAAGTCATATTTTCAGAAGATTGTCCTGTCAACAGAGTAAAGGATTCTATGAGTAGGCAAGTATAGGAGTCAGTTCCCTCATAAAGAGCAAAGCATAGATTTCAGAACTCAGATGAAGATTTGATATTCAAAAGTGAGTAGGGATCTCTTTTCTTCCTGTGACTCAAGAGAAGACTGATAGTTGGGGATGGAAACTGAAATAACAGATTTCAGGAAAGTGTCAATACACAAGGAGCATAGGGAAAGAAGGTCATGGGGGTAGGGGAGGAGGCTTGTCAGACCTGACCCAACCTCTCTGGAGAGTGAGTCAGAAAGTCAATAGAGCATAGAACAAGTACTGATCAGGGCCAACTTGAATTGGAAAGCACAAATCTGAAAATGGGTTTGGTCTGCATTGCTATGACTTTCTCCAACTGTACTCTGCACCTCAGTTACAGGTACAACAAAAATATCATGGATGTGAGATGGTCATCCATCAGGCTGTTAAGGTCAAGGGGTAGCTGTGTCAAGAGTAAGAATGATTTCCAATGTAATTACAGGGAAAGCAATAGTCTGAATAAAGATGAAACAGTCAATTAATTTACTGAGCAAATGAAAACTCATCTACAAAGTAGATTTGAGAAATATAATAAACAGAAGACACTGAAATATATTTCTATTCAGTGCATAAAGGGCATAATTTGACTTCATTAATAAAGTAAAGTCTGTATGTAAAACATGCATTCTTGAGTGGAATTTTATGTAAGTCTCAAATGACTTCATTACTCAAATAGCTTTTTAGGTACGGTTTGTATGGAATTAATATACAGCATTTAAATCCAACTATATAAGTTGATTTCTCAGGAGAATATTGAATCAATAAAAATAAATTTCCATATTTCTTTTACTTAAGAGTGATAGAACCAAAGATTATTTGAGCTGAAAGGGACTTTGGAAACTGCGTGGTCCAAGGCTTTCATTTTGGAGATGAAGAAATTGAATCAAGTTACCTCAGAGGTTTTAGAAGAATTCATTGCTCAAAACTGTCAAGCAGGTTGCACATATTTTTTTCCTATTAATTTTAACTCTTTGGTGATTCATAAGTACTTTCTATGACAGTGCCATAATTCTGGTTGCTAAGGATGATCAAAAGAACCCTTCCTTCTAGAGCTTTCACTCTAGTGGAGAAGCTAGTAGGTAAAACATTGCAGTATAGAATACTTCATCTATTCCAATAACAATTATTTTTCAAGTACCTACTATGCCCCAGACATTGTGCTAGAGATAAGACAAGAAAAAATTCTTTCAAAGAGTTTATGATCTAATGAGAGGAAACAAAATGCGTATAAATGATTAAATAAAATAATGTGCAGAATAACTCAGAGGTAACTTACAAGAGAAGAAGCTAGGGGCTGATGTGGAGAATCAGGAAAGGCCTAACTTGAATTGGTATGCATATGAATGAATATGGTAAACATATAAGACTTGTATCATGATTTTGTGAAATATTTAGGAAAGGAGAAGATTAATTAAAGCTGGAGAGGTCATCATACTGGTATCAGGAGATGGAAACTTCATGAAAGAGTTAAAATACAGATATATAATGAGGGAGAGAATTCCAGATTAAGGATGATATCAATCAGAACTCTAAAGTAGAAAAGTGTGTTGTATTTGGGAAGGAGAATAGATCTCATATATAATATATATTATATTATACACATATAATATAATATAGAATAGAATACGAGAAGGCATCCAAAAACCTATGTGTGAATTTTGTTTCTGCCATTTACTTATGGTGCTTCCAATCTCTAGGCTCCTGTTCTCTCATCAAAAAAGTGAGATATGTTTGAGGATATGATCTCTAAAGTCCATTCTGGCTTGAAAAAACCCCATAATTCTGATTAGTTCATATTATATGCTTAAATTATATCAGAGTTACAGAATCAGAAGGTGCCTTAATTGAAATGGAAAATAATGGATCTTGGACTTATAAGTTTAGGCATGGAAGAAGTCTTAGAGATCACTGAGTTCAGCCTTTTCATTGTATAGACTGAAGTCTAGGCAAATGACCTGTCCAGAGCCATACATTTAGAAAGGCTGATCTCCTATTCATGGGACAGCCCTTCGAATTGATTTATTGGACTGCTAGAGTCCTTTCCAGAATAATTATCTCAAGTTTATTCCAATATTCCTTATGGGACATTTATTCAGGGCCATTCACCAATGTGAGTCACCATGATAAGGATGCTCTCTGACTTAACTGTGACGTCCCTAAAATATGGAGCACAAGTTCAGAACTTATTTAGAATAGAAGGGAGGTTTAGACTCTTAAATTTTAAAGAGAAAGAGGGAGATTAAAGATATTAGGAGAATTCAGTTCAATTTGATAAATACTTTTAAGGTATTCTTATTTGTCAATACTATTTTAATCCCAGAGAATACAAAAACATAAAAGAAAGTACTGGCTCTTACAGAGCAGACTATTGAGAGGGGTCTGATGGAAAGAATGCTGGATGTCCAGTCAGATGGCTGAGTTCAAGTCTCAACTCTTCTTAATCTGCATGTGATTAAGCAACTGATTATTAATTTCCTCCTTTATAAAATGGGGGAGGGAGAGGAAGAAATCAAGTGTGCTGTATCATGAGAGTCCAAGGAGAAAAAAATATCAGGAACCAAGAAGCAAGACATGGAACAAATTGAAGATTGAGCCTTGTTGCAATTTGGTAATTAGGTAGTCGGTAATGATCACTGAGAAAAAAAAAATTGAGTCTGGGAATGAGAGTTCAACTGCAAGAGATCTAAGTATAGGGAAATGAAAAGGCAATGGAGGGTCTAAGAAGAGATGACTCAGAAGAATTTATCAATAGGAGGGAAGAAAGCAATGGATAGGAACCTGGGGAGGTTGCCAAGCTTTTTAGGAAGGGAGATAGATGTATATTTGTATGTAGAGGGGATAAGGGCATAGTAAAGTTTTACCTTCCTAAGACACTGAACATCCATCCTCTTCATTGGAATAAGGTGGGAAGAAAGAGAGCATAAGTATAGACAGGAAGAAAATTTAAGTTTTGGTAAAGGAAAAGCAAAGGAGCTCAGTTAGATAATCATAGGAACAATAATAGCAATATTAGATATAATTATATAGTATAATGATACATATGGTTATAATACATATTGTGGTTATGATAGATATTATAGTGATAATATATCATATCAAGGACATGTTATTAATATAATATATTGAGGTTATTTATATTACATTAATAAAACATTATCAGTAATATATATTATTGTTATATCATATATTAGTAATATAACATATAGAAGTTACTTTAAATATATTAATGAGCAATATATTATGGTTATAATGCATATTATTGTTATAATATATTAATAACACATTACTCATATAATATATTAACATTTATATTATATTGCTAAAACTTTATTGATATATTATGGTTATAATATTACTATAAATTATATTAAAGCATATTAAAAAGGTGCAATATATTATAGCTGCTATATATATCATTTATTATATATAAAATAATAACTATTACTTAGAGATAATATGATATTAACAAATGTATCTAAATTGTTTAGATTTGCAAAACACTTTCCATGATCTCACTGGAAGTTCACCAATACCATGTCAAGTAGGTACCATGGGTATTTTGATGCCCATGTTACACACATAGAAATTGAAACTCATAGAAGGGATGTGACTTGCCCAGAAATACAGAGGATGGTTTGAAACCAGTTGTTTCTGACCCCCAAGTCTTACATTATCTATGCATTGTGTCACACTCTCTTGAGTTGTTAGTATTTACCATGAGTAGAGAAGGGTAGAACTCTGAAAGAAACCTGAGATCAGAGATGGAAAGTGGTCCTTATACATCTCTATCCTTTCCACTGCCTGTCCCTCCTCCCCATTCCCCAATCCTATGCCAAGATTGTAATCTTCCACAACACTCTTCAGAATCTTTAATTTTTGTCTTATCTTAGCTCATCTTTTAGTTGTGGCACCTTTCTTGATCCTTCCTACAACCCCCCAGCTCCTTGTGCTTTCTGTAGATATATCTTTTCTCCATCAGGTAGATCATAAACCCTTCAATGTCAAGTATTGTTTAGCTGTCTTTATATTCCAGATCCTAGCACAATACCTTGCAAGTGGTAGGCACTTAATAAATGCTTATGTGACTGTGCAGTTGGTATTACAAAATTACTGGCAGCGACTGGGATGAAAAGGGCACCAAAAAACAGCATCTAAGAATGTCAGAGATTTATTTTTCCTATTTCAGAATTTGAGACTGGCCCAATTTAAGGACCACAGCAAATAATGAGAATCAGCAAAATACAAACTGCAAATAAGTACTAATGTGAGTTTATTATTGGCAGAAATGATGGTTACAAATATTAATGAGCAAGTATTTCTCATTTAGCTATTATTTGTCATTTCTATTTCCCATAATTGAAATTCTTGCTATTACTAGGACTATAAACATGGAAAAAGGCAGACATTTCTTTCCAAAAAGGATTTTGCAGATAGGACTAATTAATCAAGGGAGAGAGAGAAAGTTTCTTTTTTATGATTGCAATTTCTGCCTGAAATATTTACAAAACCACAAGGATACTAATAGCTAGCATTATATCATAATAGGTAGTGTTTCTAGAGTGATTTAAGGTTTGTGAAGTACTTTACATATATTAACTCATTGCATCCTCACAGTTCAAAGAGGTAAGGTCTATTATCTATTCTCATTTTGTGGATAGGAAAAAGGAGACAGCATTTGAATTCAGATCTTCATTATTCCAAGTACTGAACTCTAGCCAATTTTCCAGTAGATGGGAGACTCAGACATCAAGGGTCAAAATAAGGAATCAGTAATGAGAATTAGTAGATAACCTCATTGCTTGGCTGTAGGGTTCAAAACAAGAGTCCTGTTACTGTATTATATAAAGCTGAGAGGGATAGTTAATACATTTGGTGATAGACAAGGATAGAGAAGATATTTACAGGTAAGAGTATCAGGCTGAATTTAATACAATGAAACTTAATCTAAACCAAATCAATCAATTGATATTAATAATTTACTATATGCTAGATACTGTACCAGCCAAGGGGATACCAAAACAAGGATAAAACATATCCTGAGGGCAAAAAGGGTATGAAAGAAATTATACTTGAGTTCAAAAAGTCATTTTCATAATTGTGAGATGGCAGAGATATGGATAATCATCATTTGATCTGGTAGTGCTCTGAAGATCTTAGAGAGATGCATTAAGTTCAGCATTAGTCATCAATAGATTGACTGTCCAAAAAATTCATGTAAACTTGATCTGCATTAAGAAAAAAAAATATCAAATGTTTTTACCTCTCAAAAATTTAACTATGAAAAATGTCATTTTCTTTTTTCTTCCCTTCCCTTCTTTTCCTGTCTTTCTCCCTTCCTTTCTTTCTCTCTTCCTTCCTTCCTTTCCTTCTTTTGCTCCTTTCCTCTCTTCCCTTCCTTTCTTCTCCCCCTCCCTCATTCCCTCCCTTTTTTCTCTCCCTCCCTTCCTTTCTTTCCTCCTTCTTTCTTCCCTTCTTCCTTCCTTCCTTCCCTTTTCCTTTCTTCTTTTCTTTTCTTTTCCTTTCTTCCTTTCTTTTCTTTTCTTTTCCTTTCTTCCTTTCTTTTCCTTTCTTTTCCTTCCTTCCTTCCTTCCTTCCTTCCTTCCTTCCTTCCTTCCTTCCTTCCTTCCTT
>JAJPUD010004534.1:70389-96946 GCA_023553655.1 Myrmecobius fasciatus
CTTTCTTTCTTTCTTTCTTTCTTTCTTTCTTTCTTTCTTTCTTTCTTTCTTTTTTCTTTCTTTCTTTCCCAAGTAATGCAAACCATGGTAATATCCACTGATCACCCACTGGAATATTTTCACTGTCTTAATTTAAAAAATTATATGGTGATGAGAATTAAGGAAAGCATTGTCTCATTGTATTCTTTTCTGGTTAAATTATGCCTTGAGTAGTATACTTAATTCTGAGCACCATATTTTTGGAAGGACATTTAAAAGTTCTACAGTGTATATATAAAGTCAATCAGAATAGTGAAGAAATTTGAGTTTATAATATGAAAATGAGTTGAAGGGACTAGGGGCATTTTGTCTGGAGAAAAGAAAATTTGACGGTATATCCATCTTTAAGTATATGAAAGGCCTCAAGATGGAAAGGGAATCAGAATTGTTCTACACTTTCCCAGAGGACCAGCTTAAGAATAATAGGTAGCAGATGAAAAGGGATAAGTTTAGAATTGAAAAAAGAGGGAACAATAACACTGCCATAGAAAAGTGAATCACATGGTCCATCTAGAGAGTTTTTCCTTCCCTAAATATCTTCCAGTGAAGAAAGACTTGATGACCTCTTATAAGATATTTTGGAGAAAGAGTTCTTGTTCAGGGAAGAATAGGATTGGATGGATTGAAATCTGTTCCATTGATGAAATTCTCTGATTTAGTCTAAGTATTCTTAGGAACTAGAATACAAGATCAGGGTGGAAACAAGAGCAAATAGTGAAATAATAAGCATTTATTATTTCAAGCATTGTCCTCAGCATTGAAAAGTCAAAGAATAATATTACCCCTACTTGCAAAGAGTCATTTACATATATATGTATATATATATGTTATATATATATACAGAAGTATAAACAAAATAATTACAAATGATAAAAGTAGTAAAGAATAGGACAATTTGGGAGGATGAGCAACAGCATTTGGGGAGATTATGAGATATTTCATGTAAAGTGGACTTCTTAAATTGCCTCTTGAAAAGAGACTATAGAATCTCTCACCTTGTTAGGACATTGGAGGGAGGGAATTCGCATCATGGAAAAAGAACCCTGGAAAGGCATATGAATCACATTTATTTCAACAGGCATCTCTTGAACTCTTGCAATATGGAACAGCATTATAGACACCTCAGTGTCTGCAGTGATAGATTAAGTATGGTCTTAGGTTTTAAGAAACTTATAAATAAATAAGAGAATAGAAGAATATTTAGAAAATCACACTAATCTATAAGAGTTGCACGATTGACAGAAATGGTTGTAAATTTCACAAACCTGAATAGATGATGACCTCTTGAGATGCTGTCCCAGGGCTTCTTAGATTCCTCCCAACCTTCCACAGTCTGGATTGATTGGATCACAAACTTTCCTCTTTAAAAGTTGTTAGAAGTTATCTAATTCGTCCTTTCAAAAGTACAAATAAGAACATTGAGTCCCAGAGAAGTGAAGTGACTCCAAAAGCCACACATTTGCAATAGGACTGTACTTAGAAATGTTTAATGCTGCTCCCATAAGGAAGCAAGCAAGCCTTTTGGTATCAGTCAAGGATCTGACACAGATTAAAGTTCACAGGTATTTATGAATGTGCACAGAATATTGTGCCATTCTTAAACTGTCCATTTGTACAATCCAACTTTATTTTCTGTACTTGGACAAGAAATGAAAAAAATCTTGTGTTGCATTAACCTCTAGTTTAATTAAAACACGTGTTCCATGTCCTGGGGCCCAGGGGAAATTGAGTTTAAGATCAATAATTCCACATTTTGAGGCAGCATCTACTGATGATAAATGATTCCATGTAGGTAAGTATTTAAAACTACATGGTACAGGTGATTCATGATCATCCATCAATTACCTGATATGAATAATCTTGATAAATCAATTTAAATGATAATCAGAACCCCTGAAATAGAAACAGCTTTGATTAAGTGGTCCTTTAAAGCAAAAGCATTTAATGTGAGTCATGATTGAAAATGTCACGGGACAAATCAGAGACTGCTTTTGGTATTGTGAGTTGTCTTAGAATTGATTGTGTCTACCTGAAGACAGACACATCCTGGTCATATATGCATGGGGGATAGCATACTGGTCTTATAGCCAGAAAGACCTATATTCAAATATGCCTGTGGCCTCAGGCAAGGTACTTAGTCTCAGATACTTCATCCATAAGATGGGCATAATAATAACCACAGTCTTTCCTTCATGTGATGGTTGTGAGGAACAAAAGAGAGAGTACTGATAAAATATTTGAATACAATGGAGACTTCTATAAATGTAAAATATTATTGTTATTGTTCTGTGGTTGTTGTTTGTCATTTTTTCATATTTTTGCTGGAATTCAGATGTAATTTATCATCCTATTTTTTATATTTAACATTGATATATTTTATTTAACATATTGAATATTCAAACTTGAACAGGTAGAAAAATTATATTACTTATACTATTACAAAAATTCTCATGATGATATTTTATTATATAATTGTTTCTGCAAATTACACACATTGGGTGGGGGAATGTGGATAGAAACAGAAACAGAGAGACAGAGAGACAGAGATAAAGGATATTGCTTAGTATCTGACTTGATAAATATTTTGAGACTTTACTATGTATTACCATTCCAAGCAGGAATGAATGAATCCAAGTCACATAAAAGAGTCTTCGTTAGCAAAGCTAAAATTTAAAAAGAAAGAAAGAGACCATAGAAAACATCCCAGACATGGATTATTGATTTTTATGGACATCAATATTTAGACATGTTAGAGTAAGAGTGAAAAAAAATAACTTTTTAAAATGCGCATTGAATTTTAAACTCAATCAAGCTTACATATTAATATTTTATTTTTCTATATTTTAATTAACTTTACCAACATTTAATCATCCATGGAAAGGCATTACTTAAAATTAAAAGCATAATTCACATTGTTGTAGGAAAAATAACCATGGGTGTACCAACATCTGAGATCTTAATTAAACCAACATTGGATTTTAGATGTCTCTGCTCACTCTGCAACATTCAATTAGCTCATGATTGCTAGACCAATTAAACAGGAATTTTTATTTTTAATTGTCTATCCAATTTACTTTGTTATTTTACCATTCTTAAAAAATGAGGCCATTGCTTTTTAAAGAGATTTTTTTTTACTTGTTAGAATAATTCATTTAAATTCCAATTTTGGTATTTTAATATTTTTTGGAAACTGATTACAAATTTATTAAGTTAGACCAGACAACTTCTAAATAGAGTTCCTTTTAGGTCTTAAAAAAATCCTATGTGCCTAATTTTTAAGGGAAAAAAAAAACCCAAATCTTCAAATATTGATCATTCAATCTCCAACTGACTTAGAGAGATAACTTACTGGATTGGCTTCTGCCCTCCTGAAATCCTTTTCCTTTTAAGCTACTGCCCTAAAGATTTCCTTCCTCTTTTCTATCCTGTTTCTTTCTTTTTTATAGTATGGACCCTAGCCCTGCCTGGGAGGGATGCCTACTCCACTAAGTCCAGTTTTTACTTTACTTCTCTCCCTCACTTTCCCTTCTAAGTCTCCACTACACATTTCTTTTTACAATCAAACTTATGGCTGGCCTTCAATTTAGGAACAGACAGATTGGGGGAGAGGAGGAATAAACCCATCCTCCAATCACTGCCAAAGTTACCCTGAACAGGATCTTCAGCCTCTACCTGACTTTCTTCCCTTCCTTTAAGGAAATACAACTTGTTCAAATGATGGAATGCTTCCCTTTGGGGAAGAAAGAAGGCACCAAATAATACTCTATTTGCCTTTGAAATGTAACTGAATCTTATATTAATACCTAAAGATTAACTGTTATCACCTAAATTGGTACCTTCCCTCCCCCAAGACCTCCCCTCCTGGATTAGAGAACAGAAGGAGAAGAAGAAAGAAATGATAAAAGGATATAGGAGGAGGGCTTTTTCTTCCCAGAGATTCAGAAATACCCACTAATAATCTCTGGGAATTGTATAACTTTCAATCTATTTGTTATCTCCCTTCCCTCCTGCCTCTGCTAAATAGAATAATTCTGAATTATTATTGACAGTAAGATCTTTTTTGAATGATAGTTTCTTAGACTGGAAAAAGATCTCAGAGCTAATCCCTTTCAGTCCCTCCACTGAAGGCCAACGGTATAGGTATAGAACAAAACTGAAAAGGGTCATTTTCCTATTTCTAGGACAGAATAGCAGGGGATACTCTATGGGATTTTTATTTCAACAGTAAGGAGGCAAGGAGAGAAAACCTGAAGAGACCAGGTGGTTGTCATGGAAAACACAGGAAAGGATGGAAGTTAGTTAAAGTAGCTTACAACTCAGAAGTGCTCCCTAGTGTTTGACATTGTCTGAACCCCAAAGAACTAAACTTTAAGCACTCCAATAGATCTTAGAGCTCATTGATTCCAATGTTGCCTTCAGAAATTCAGCATGACATTCCCTTATTTGGCCACCAACCAAAAGAGGCTAAAAAAAATCAAATACTTCCTAGAATAAATAGATTTTTTTTGTGGACTGACTACCTTGTATGATACTTCTAAGGGAAAGAAGATTCAGAGTTTCATACAAAAGACTTAGAGATTATTGGAAAGAAAAAAAAGAAAACTTCATTGATAAGTTGTGGACAGTCTCTCTTTGCCTTTGACTATGATATTTGATCATTATTAGGTTTTACTAGATGAGTAGAAGGCAGGCCAAGTAACAATAATCATTGGCGTTCATAGAGTCCATTATATCCATTATATTCTAAGGAATATAGATCTTGCCTCCTAGATGGGGAGGCTCCAGCCCCTCTCTTTCCACATTTGACTATGTGACTCTGGATAAGACATTTAAAATCTTAATGTCCTAGGCAATTCTTTAAAAGATGTTCATTTATAGAGAAGCTGCTATAGTCTAAATTGGTATACAAGTCTTTCTTACCAGAAGCTACTATACTAATGAAATCACATGTCCAGATTGAAAAAAAATCTCATTTAAGCCTCACAATTAGCCTGGGAGGTATACACTATTTCCCCCATTTTACAGATAAGAAAACTAAAAAGATATGATTTGCTCTAAAAGTGGTATTAAATTATCTGTATAGATAGTATAATGGGGGAGACAACATTTAAGTAGCCATATATAAAATATATATGTACCTGATTAACTAGGAACAGTCTCAGAGGGAAAAGAATAAGATTAAGGACTGGAAAAGTACTATTGTAGAAGGCAGGATGTTAGTTGAGAATTAAAGAAAGCCAGGAGAAATAACTGCTCCCTTCTCTCTTCTTTATGATAAATTCTGCATATAAGAATATTTTACAACTTTCACTTTAACTTTTTAAAAAAAATAAAATCCCTAATAATTTGGGCATCCAAAACAACAAAAAAGAGTGATTTCTGTTTTTTTTTCTTTTTTACAAAAGTATAGCAAATTGAAAGATGTTTCTTTCTCTTCTGTTCTTTTTTTTCCTTTACTAATTTTCTTTCCCACTTTTTTATTCTTTAAATTTTATAATATTCTGTGACTTCTAGACACCCAAAATTGCTAGATGGCAATTGGTGTTAAAAGATAGATTTTCTTATTTCTAATGTTATTTTGTTGTTCTCTTCAGTTTGCTTCAACTATGTCTGATTCTTCTGAATACATATGCAATTTCTTGGCAAAAATATTGAACTAATTTGCTATTTTTGTCTCTAGCTCCTGTGTAGATAAGGAAACAAATAAATAAATATGGTTAAGTGACTTGCCCAGGATCACACAACCAGTTAAATATATCAGGTTTTCCTGGCTCCAAGACAGGCTCTCTATCCACCATTGCACCACCTAGGTGTCTTAGAATTTCTTTGCTCTCCAACAAGGAAGTGTCTCCCAAATCCCATTACAGTGTATTTTTCCCATTCAACTTCAATGCTGTGACAAGATCACTATATATTGATCATTTAAAATGCTAGAGAGTTTTAATATCTTTTAGTTGCTCACAATATCTTCTCATTTTTATTATTCAAGTTTAACATAAGACATGAATGAAAGAATCTATCATTAAGGCTCTTGCATATCCTAGAATGCTAATGTCCCTTGGGTTGCATTTGCCCACTCAAAGTTTTATAGTAAAAACCTATTTAGTTTAATGAAACAAGTATTAAGAAATGACTATGCAAGGTACTATATAGGTAATGATAACACACAAACAGAATACAAAGCATTCCTTGCTCTCAGGAAGTTTATAATCTACTGAGGGGAAATATATATCTCGATAGTCAACACTTTGAAGAAGGTGAAACCATTTACTATTTACATAAGAAAATTTTCAACAGCAACTAAAATGGAACACGAGTCCTTAAGAAGTCAGGGAAGCTGAGTAGATGAGAAGAGATTATATTCCAGGCACATGGAACAATCTGTGCAAGGACATTGAAGGAAGAAAATGAGATAGTGAATTCGTGAAAAATGAAGTAAAAGAATTTTGCTTTCACAAGATGTGTGAAAGGTAGAAAATAATGTGATATGTCTAAAATGGAAGTCTGAAGAAAATTTATAAAGGCTTTAAAAGGTACATATCAACCTTTCTGTATTATTGTAGAGGCACTAGGAAATTAGTGAAGATTCGTTAGGAGGGAAGTGACATAATCGAAAGCAATACTTTAGATAGATAGATAAATAGATAGATAGACACATGGATGAGTGCATAGAGAGACAGATGAATGAATGGATAAAGAGATGGATAGATGGATAGATAGAGATAGAGATATTACATGTGTGGAGGATGGATTGGAGATGGGAAAGCCTAAAAAGGGAAGAAACTAGAAATAGGGAAACCCAGAATCACTGTTCAAAACTCATTTGTTTGTTACTTTTTCTTATCTCAATCAAATTATTTCTCTTCTATAGAGTAAGCTACATTTTTATTTATTTATTTATTTATTTATTTACTTTTACTGAGCTACATCTTTTAGAAGCAGGTTATTTCATAGTGGTAAGAGCACAGGGTCTAGAGTCAGGAACCTGAGTTCAAATCCAGTCTCAGACTCTTCCCAGTTCTATGACCTTGGGCTATACAATTGCCTTCTGCCTGTTTCCTCAATTTTAAAATGGGATTAATATAGCACCTATCTTTGCAGGGTTGCTGTAAAGATTAAATGAGGTAATATTTAGAAAAAAATATTTAGCACAGTTCTTGGCACATAGTAGAAACAATATAAATGCCTATTATTTCCCCTTCCCTTATGATTCCAATCTTCCTCAAGCAAAGGGAGAAGTTTGAGTAGATGATCCTAAGGGTGCGTCTAACTCAAAGTTCCATGGCTCTGTGGTTTAGAACATGTTGGATTGGCACTGAGAACCATAATAATTATCCAAATTTTTTTTTTTTTTAAGATTGAAGATGGGCCTTGGGAGATACCACTTCTGTGGGCTTCTACAGCTGTGGTTCACTGCTATAACTTCATATAATGGGTGATTATAGGACTGGCATTCATATAGGGAAGTTTTATCCATAGGTCTGAAACACATGTTTTACTTATTTAGAAGACATTCTGATGAATTTATTAAATGATAAATTAAGAAGAAAATGTTTATTTTGTTTTTTTCTTCTCAGAAATTATCCCCCTCACCTTTAAAGTGAAATTATGTTGAATTCTTTTTTGGGAGAGAAAAGGAAGAAACAAACGACTGAGAAAGTAATGGTTTCTTGGAAACATTATGTTCTTACCTGGAAATTCCATTGAATGTGAGAGGTTATTTAGTATCCAACTTGAAAGCTCAATGAAATACCTTATCAGTGGGTATTGTTTCTTTAGTTTGTAAATGCAGCCTAGTTAAGAAGCCTTCTGTTCTAAGGGCCTCCTTTTGGGGGGCCAAAATTTAGTATGTGATATACAGCTGCAAAGCAGCCTATCCAACTGGCATAAAATAAAACATTCAATTAACATCAAAAATATTTAAGTTGAGAGAGTAGTTAGAGATTAGGACATAGGCTACTTGATTTCTTAAATCTTCAGCTTAATTTATAATGTTCTCAGCCATAATCATCCTGGAGGGAATCCATGTTTGCTTCTACATAGCAATCTTGCCTCAGAGAAAGAAACCAAAATTCCCCACTTTTGATAATCTTCTCTAATAAAATATTAAGCTGTTTTCTTGGATGTAGAGAGGATAGATGCCAGAATGAGCCACTTCATTAATTAATTGATTGATTAACTTAGAGGAAGACATATTCACTCATACATATGTGTGTATATCCATAAATATGTATTTTATCTACATGATACTAAAATATATTCTATCCTTTACCTAAAATATTTAGAGTGACCTTTAGTAACATGATATCCTGATGAAATCATTCCAGATAATAATCAAAAAAATAACAAAAACCTGGGTAAAAATTCTAGTTTTTCCACTTCATAGTGATATGACCTGAATTTTAGTTTTCATAGGTATAAAATTAGAAGTTTTAATGGAATGACCCTCCAGGCATTTTGCCATTTTAAAATACTATGATCTTATTAGAGAAAAAATAAGATGAGTGAAGGTAAGAGAAAGTTAGCTATTTTAATCTTTATTTCAATTTTCTTAAATCCTGAGCAATGGTGGCATTGAGAACCTGTTAGTCTTTTGCTGAGGCTTTCCCATTCCTTGCAATTTGACTCGGCACCACCTTGCTTTGCCAACAGTCTCCTGGGGAAACAAGAAACTATACAAATGGGTTTGGGAAGACATAAAAGGCTTAGGAATTCAAAAACAAAAGCCAGCTAAGAAAGTGCTAGAGCACAGACTTTGGCTTTCTGAACTACATTGTAAAATGGAGAGATGATAGGATTTTGTTCAGTGTTGGAATGTACTTAAAATGTATTCTTCTTTCCCCATTAAAGTGGAGGTGAACAGAGAGGAGCCCTAATAATAATAATTAATGATAATAAAATAGGGTGATTTAAGCATTTAAAAATACACAAAAAATTCAAAATGATGTTCAAAAGAAGAAATAGGCAAACAGAAAAGCTTTGAAAATATAATTTTAAATTTATTATGGAGTTTTGCTTAAATAAGTTATACACTTCTGATGTTATTTAGTTAACTGAAGATGTATAAGAGATTCATGTTATATCATCCTAATATATTTCTAGGGTCATAGCAAGGAAGGATTAAACTTGCCCTCTCCCTTCTCCCTTTTTAACTTTCATCTGGCTGGAGCTAAGAATAAAGAACTCTATGATTAGAGCAAGATTTGCTTGTTCTCGTTATAGAACACAAGAAAGACTATGGCTCTGGAGTAGCAGAAAAGGGGAAATCATGGCTAGCAGTACTGCCTTAGAATTAGTATAATCTCCATGAAGTTAACTACTCTTCTTAGTGATGTTAATAAAAAGAAATGTAGCTCATAGCAGAAAAAAACTGAAAACTGCTCTATTGAAGAATGATTAAAAAAAAGCATGAATTTAAAAAAAATGAGAATATTTAGAAACTGATGAAGTATGAAATAAGATGAACCAGGAAAAGTAAATATAAAACAACTATGGTAAAGTAAATGAAAAGAAAACTAAAATAAATCAGAATTATCAATTTTGACACAGCAGAGAAGAGGTAACTGACCATATCTCCTTCTTTTCTTTTGGAGAGAGAAGAGTGTGAGTGAACAATATTGCATATCGTCATACATTTCCTCTGTGTTGGTTGATTTTTGTTCATCTGTTTTTCTTTATTACTGGGAGTCTTAAGGAAGGGATAGTTATGTCTGAATGTGGCTTCAATGTAAAAATAAAAGGCATCACCAAAATGTAAACAAACCAAAAATCCTGTACGTAACAGAGAATCTTCTTTTCATACAAAAATCTCATTTTTAGTTACATTTTGTAAATAGAAATGCTCTTGGGAGATGCCTGTGAAATTCATAATTTTTTATATAAAATATACAAATAATTGTTCATTTGTGTGAGGAAATCTAATGTGAAACTTGGTGAAAGAAAGTGCAGTCAATTTATTCTTTTCTGAGTTATTGAGTAGATTTAAGGGAACAGAATATTGCAAGAACCCTTCATCTTTTAGAGTAGTGAGAGGTGGTCCAAAATATTGAATAATGGGTCCTAAAGACAAATATCATGTCCTTATCCATTGATAATATCCTTCCTTTGGTTAGAGTCCAATGATTATTCACGACTGCTTCACATCTTAGAAGGTTGGCTTTTTATTTATTGAAATTTTATTTGTTCTATGATTATTTTATTGTGTGTCATAAAAAAATGTATTTGGAGCCACAACTTTATAGAATTCTCATTTAAGTGTGACTCATAAGGATCTTCCATTTTTTTTGTTACAAAGCTGTAAGAAATTCTTTTGAAATTATCTACCTTAGCAATATCCACAATGACCCCAGCAAAGTAAATGGAATTTCCAATCACAAAATAATTGAAAATGAATGTTATCAAATTACAAAGAACAAGCAACAAGGGGAAGAAGAAATCAGGAGAAATTTAGGTCATGTAAAAAGAAAAGCTATCAATAAAAGCGCATTAAAATACAACTGCCTTTTAATAAAAGTAGAATTTCTTGAAAAGCAGCACTGAACAACAAATCCCATTGTTTTTATAATTCTAACCCAAGTACAATGAAATACTATAAATATTTTCTCATTTCTTTTCTATGTAGGTCAGATCAGAATGCTCTTGCTTTTAGCCAAAGGGGTTTGAAAGGTTCTTCTGTGAGGGCAACCCTCCATTTATGAATGGGCTCTCTTCCAGAAGTGTACTTGTGAAATGGTTGTTTGAATCTCAGAGTACATTTTTCCACAAAATCTTTGTTATACATGGTGGTTAGTTCCCAGGATAAAAGGGAATATTTAAACTGTGACACTTTTCCTTGATTAGTAAGTGTGGCAGAATTTGTTTAAAGCTGTTAAAATATTTGATTCTCTTCATAGCATAGAGGCCCTAAACATTTCATTCTGAAATAAATATGGGTTCCTAGGCTGTTCCACAAAAGTCTCCTTAACTCATAATATACCTCAAGGGCCCTGCATTAGAACCTAAGTAACTCATGTGGGACTTTGGCCTTGAGGAAGATGGGGGAAGAAATAGATCGAAGGGAACATTATCTCAGAAGTCAGTGAGCAACTATTTATTAAGTGTCTACTTTGTGTCAGGCGATAGGAATACAAATATGAAGAATAAAATAATCCCTATTCCCAAGGAACTTACATTTTAATAGTGGATATAATTATACATATACACACTCATATATCATCTATATGAACAAATATAAATGTAAATCATCAATATGTATTTAATTATATGATTGTATATATAATCAAAATACATTTATGTAATACATAATTATACATTATGTGCATATATATACATATAAATTCATTCTGTACATATTTCTATTGATTCATAGATCCTTTGTAAATAATTTGGTTATTTATAATGATCAAAATTATTTCTGACTCAAAGTTGTTCTAGCAATATTGCTGTTATTGTGTACCACATTTTCTTGGCTTTACTCATTTTTGCTCATTATGTCATATAAGTCTATCCATTTTTTAAGATCATTGAACTCATCGTTTCTTATAGCATAGTAGTATTTCATCACAATTACAACATAATCAGCCATTCACCAATTGATGGGCATCCTCACATTTTTCAGTTTTTGTTATTTTGCCACCACACAGAAAGTTACACACAGAGGGAGAGAGACAGACAAAGAATATGTTTGAGAATGTTTGTTGCATTGAAAAGATAAGTAAACTCATGAAAGGTGATAAGATTATCAAAAGAAATGTAGGGAGAGAAGGGGGTTTAGAACAAACCTTAAGTCCCTAGCAATTCCACAATTCAATGTTGCAATTGTAAATTGTTAGAGTTATATTTCTAAGAAAAAGTGAAGAAAATATGATAATTTTGTTCTTTCCTCTTCCTTCTTTTTTTCTTATCTCCCTCAGGTTTGGCTAGGTGATAAGATGGGAAACAGGAAGTAGTAGACAGTTTGGATGTATTAATTTCAGAAAGCAACCATCAGAGGGGGAATGGAGTAAAGATAGATAGATAGATGTATCCAAAGTATATAATAACTAGAATGAATGTTAGATTATCATGGATGAAGAGAATAGTAGAAATTGCTTTTCCATCAAATTTATAGTTCTATTATTTAAATTGACTAATGGAGGAGAAAATGGAAGCTCTAGTTAGAATTTAGTTTCCCTACATTTCTGTGTAACTAGGTGATCTGCTCCAGCTTTTTACCACATTTGAATCTATGGGTGACAAGAGTTCAGTCCGGTTGCCAGAAACAGTGTTGTTGCATGTAAGTGATGTGATCTCAATGAAAGCAGACGATGAGTTTTATTGATGACTTGGAAAAAGAAAGATAATTAAACTGTAAATTTTCCCTTTGCACCTCCAGTACCTAATTCTGCTCACAGCATATATCTGACTGTTCTAATACATTATTTTAGTCTTCAAGGTTGGCAATGAAGAAAGTTTGAGGTCTATTTTTGGAATGGTTTCATTAAAAAGAACTTTGTGATTAAAAACATATTTGTCCAAATACAAATAGCGCCTCTTCCCAATTCTAGTTTTTTTTTTTTAAACTTGAGTAAGACAAAAAATTTACAGGATTTGTCAATTTCTACCGATCTATACATGTGTGCATATCTCTTGTCTATCACACACACATGAACACACAGATATCTATCTATTTATCTATCTATGTACATAATATATGTATATCTCCTCAAATAGTCATCATTTCAGAGATGTAAGCCAGTGGTATGATGTTGAATGTTGAAAAATCAATTTTGGGGGGAAAGTACCACATATGACACAATTTTAAGTTTATTCTGCTCTATTAACATTCTCTTCATCACTTTCTTAAATCTAGACAGTCAACAAAATAATAAATCAAGCCCAGCTTTTCAGCATTTGTCAATTTCTGACAATGACAATGACAAATCCTCCCATTGAATATTTAACAATAAACTCTCGGTGAACCAATATGAATTAGCTCAAGCACACCCCTGGCTGGGGCCTATGTTCAGAAAGGGTCTATATATGGACTAATATTCCAAATTAAAGTTTGTTAATCAAAATAAAATGGTAAGTGTAATTTTTCTTTGTTCAGTGATTACTAGTTCTGTAGAATCAGACATATCAATTATGTTAGTGCCACAGATAATTCTCCAAAACTCAAAGTTACAAATGACCTGCAGGGAGGTTTTATTGTTTAGGTTTGTTTGTTTGTTTTGTTTTTTGCTAGGCATTTTTTCAGCATGAAAAATCAAATTAATCAAACAGATATTTATTGAGCACTTACTACATGTAAGCACTATGCTGAGCATTGGAGATCCAAGGGCAATAGTGAAATCCTTCCTGCCCTAGAGGAGCTTACATTCTAGTGGTGTAGGTAATGGGTACATTTAAAAAAATATAAAAGTCAAAATCAAACTGACACATAGTGTTTCACAAACATTAGATGTTTAGAAGATTATAGAAGGTCTCAGGCAGAAGGGGGAAGCTTGAAGGAAGGAACTGCAAGATAAGAAAAAAATGAAAGGAGAGCATTCCAATCATCAGGAAAGACAAAGAAGAGAAAGAAAAGATAATATGCCCAATATGAGAGAAGGAATGAAAGCCATGACAAAACAAGTAGGCTTAAATAAGTCCTCTATTTATGGCTGTTTTTAGCAAAATGAACAATATATTTATTATACTACTCTCCCTCTGTTGCAGTTGCCAGTGATGACTTAAGTTTAATATGTTCTGTTTGTGAAGACATGGACTCATATACATCCAAAATATTTTCATCAAAATGATGGTTTAATATATAGAAAGATTTAGTTAAGGTTTTGTGTTTGTTTGTTTTTTTAGAGAAATATTCCTGTAAGTTACTACTTAAATGATACAAAGATTTGAGGTGTAGCATGGAACACTGGGATGAAATAGGTGCAGGAAAACATGGTTTTATATCCTGCTTCAGATAAATGCTAAGTGAATAACAATGACTAAGTCCCCCAACTTCTCTCTGCCTCAATTCCTGAATCTGAGAAATGAAAATGTACCTCACAGGGTTTGGGTCACTATAGATAGACAGCTTGGGCTCTTCAGTGTGGAACAAGATAGGACTTTAGAAGTCATCCAGCCTTACCTGTTACAGATCAGGAAGGACAAGTGGCTATTAATCACCAAAGGTCAGTTTTGAACTCTGTCCATTGCTGAACCATTTTTTTTTCTCTTCTGTGCCTTGATGTGACTATCTTATTCAATAGCAATGTTGAATAAATGGGCTTTTCTGCCCAAATGAATAGTAATCCTAAATAGTGTAGGATACCCCTTCCTTCTACCCCAAAATGCCTGATCAAGTCTTCTATTTTTGAACTTAGATCAAGGATTACAAGGTTGTGGAGGTCTGATCAGTAAAAGTTGTAGACAAATACTAAGTGATAACTGTTAGGATAACATTCCGGATATTGAGTTAGGGATATAGTGTCTCTAAAACTGAACTCAACAAGCTTAGAGTCTTCTTCCCATCTGATAAAGTGATGCAGTATGGGAATATATCTGAATATATTGGGGGAAAGCAGAGAGAAACAAATGTATGATTAGTTGTTACCTGCCCTAGTTAAAAAAAAAAAAAACTTGTAGTTTTTAATACTTTCTTGGGGAAAGCTAGTAGAGTACCATGATTCACAAATTTCTTATTTTTATTTTTTGCTCATTTAACAGTATTCTTAATTTTTTTCAATTCAGATTTTTTTAGACATTTGTATTGGCTAGGGCAATCCATGAGCAATCAATCCTTCTCTAATAATTTAAATTTGGCACTATAATTAGATTTCTTTTATGACTCCTGATAGAGTTCTGAATATATATATATATATGTATGTATGTATTTTTCCTTCATGTTAAACTATTAACTAATTTGTCTTTCTTTAGTCTTATATGATTGCTCTCTTGTGTTTACCTATTTCTTAACTCCTATGTTTGTGTTTCAAAGTTTCTACTCAACTCATTTATTTTGATCAGAAATATTGAGTTTTCCTCTATTTCATTAAAGGTCTAGTCCCTTTACCCCCACCCCATATAATTATATTCAATTTTAATGAGTAAGTGCTTTTCCCTGTTGTAAGCCTGACTCTTTTGTTTTATTGAATATTGTATTCCAAGATATCTGCTCCTTCATGGTGGTACCTATTAAATTGACTCTCTTTTCTGTATTCATTTTTTCCCATTTTTTGCTACTTTTAGGATTTTTATTTTGAACTGGAGGCTCTGGATTTTGGCTTGATGTTTTCAAAAGTGAATTTTGGAACTCATTTCAATTCATTTCTTAAATAAAACTTTCAAGGATGGACTTAGGAAAGTTTTGATGAAGGTATCTCTCTTCCCCCATTTAACACACAAAATGCCAAAAGTAAGAGGGCTCTTGTAGGATCTCTGACAATTTGACTTTTATTTTTCAAAAAGTCTTTTTAAAAAATTTGCAACTCTAAAGGGAAAATAAACTTCTCTATTATTATGCCCAGCTTTCTCTATTCTGCTTCAATTTAATTAATCTGGGCATGACACTGAAATTTTTTAAAGGATTTTTTTTAATATGGAAAAATTATAATATTGTTTTATTTTTTTCTTTATTGAAGCTTTTTTTATTTTTTAAAACATATGCATGGATAATTCTTCAACATTAACCCTTGTAAAACCTTGTGCTCCAATTTCTTTCCCCTTCCTCTGCTCCCTTCCCTAGATGGCAAGTAGTTCAATCTATGTTAAACATGGTAGAAATATGTGCTAAATCCAATATATGCATACATATTTATACAATTATGTTACTGCACAAGAAAAATCAAATCAAACCAGAAAAAAATTATAAAATTTTGACAAGTATTAGGATAGTGGCTCTTAGGAATATTTGTATCCTGTTAATGGTTTGATATAACACTCACAGGATAAGAGTGCTGAAATTAGAATTAGAAAGACCTGACATGTACTAGCTGAGTCATCCAGACATGCTCCTCCTTTCCAGTTTTCCCAGCAATTACTTCATAGGCTTATTGTGAGAATCACTTGAAGCAATATATGTAAAATGCTTTGTGGATCTTAAAGCTAACTATGGTGATGATGTGGAATGCTTTGTAGAACTTAAACTGCTGTATCTATTTCAGTAGTGGTTGTCATGGTGGTAGCTTTTGTGGTGACATATTCTAGTACAATCAATTGTCTAGTTTATCTGTGAAGGCAAGGTTCACAACACCAAGCGATTTGCTTGTATTTCCCTGCTTTTATCTGACATTGAAGGCTGGCTTAGCATCCTTGAAAGTCTGTTACCATAGTTAGGACTTTTGGTTACATCTTTTGCTTTCCTTCTCAAATAACTCAGTTGCTATGCTCCATAATTTCTAATAGAATAAATAACCAATTTGAAAAAAAAGATTAATCTTGTTCTGAAAGTATTTTTTTTTTAAACCAGTTGAGAACTATGGTTAACAGACCTTCTAAAGGTTGAGGTCTTTTGTGAACTAGAAGCAGGCAGGAATGAAAAAGAGTATGGAAGTTATAAAAATCAGATTATTGAGAAGAATAAAAACCTTGGGAAGCAATGAGATATCCACCAGAAAGCTACATATCAATTCTCAATTGTGCTTTAATTTTCTAATAGTTATACTCATCAAGCTGTCAAAGGGGGTGAGATGTATCAAGGGAGAGATGAGAAGGGGTGAAAGAAAAATGAAAAAAAAAAACCCTACTAAACAAGTAGCATTTTTATGTAGACCTAAAACATGTAAATTTTACCCAAGCCTTCAAAAACATAGGTTAAAGGTGGGTTTTTATACACATCACTGATCACTAAGCACTGGTTAAGTTATCCTATAAATTGAGGTTCCCTTTTTATGACAGATTTGAAATAGAATTTGAGAAGACCATAGAAAAGGAATATCATCTTAAAAAGAAAGAAATCAATAGCTTTCAAAGCCCCAAACAGCTTCACTGCTGAGATTAATAAAATCTATCCAGAGTGCATACAATGACTTCTATTACAAAGGGAAAAATGAAAAAAAGTAGCTATTATGGATATAGTCAATACAGTCCACCTCTGTGGATACTGTACTTTTATATTTTTAATTTAAATGCATACAGTTTCAGAAACTAAAGCATAATCAGCATTCATTGGCCTTTAACCCACAAGACAAATGGGGAGCCTTTCCCATAAAGAAGCAGATAGCTGGTACTGAGAACCATTTGACTAAAATATTTTTCCTATGAACTTTTCTAGGCATTCTCAGTTTATTGTTCTTTATCTAGCCTGGTCTCTGTTGCCAGTATCCTTGTCTCAAAGCATACTTGAAGAGGCAATACAGCCAAATGGAAAAACACTGGCTGTGAAGTAGGAAAATATGGGATTGGGTCTTAATTTTCCCATTTATTAGCATAGCACTTTAGCCAGATAATTTAATCCCTTTGAGCCTCACATACTTCATGTTCAAAGGAAAATAATAATACTTTTATTGCCTACTGCAAACTGTGGTTGTGAAGAATAAATGACTCCCACCCATCAAACTATTATTTGCTACTATGACCAACATCATCCTGCTGGCACGTTGCTCTCTTTTTTGGAGGTGAGAGCATGTTGCTGATATTCAGTGAACATTAGAATCTCATACCAAATATGCAAATGAAAAGAAAAATTTGATAGCTTTAGATTAAATTAGATTGAACGTAGGTTAATCATGCACTGAAATCTATTAGACAGGTTTCTATATCAACTAATAAAGATATTATATTTGTATATAAAATCTACATTGGTTTTAAGTAATATATAATCATACTTATATTATTAGATATATGATAATATATTTTATTAAATGTAATATATTAATAGTTGATATGTTATTAATATGAATATATTATATATTAATATAATTGTATATATATCTATATCATGAGATACTATATGATATAAAAGTTAGAAGGTTAATATCACAAGCAGAAAGACCTGGGTTGAAGTCCCAGCTGTGATACCTACCTACTTTGTGACCATAACCTTGTATCTCAATTTCTCACTGTCTCTGTTAAATCCTGTATTTATAGGCGAGCTGTAGCATATTACTTCCACACAGAAAGTTTGGAGAGAGGGGAATCTTTATACTTCAGCATTGAAATGACAGATCTGGACAAAACTACAGAAGCAAACATGTAGGTACATACAATTGATGTAAGAGTGGAAAAAAACATGGCCTCAGAAAATAACATAACTGAAAAAAAGAGTCGATAGGTCAGTCATGCAGCAAAAATAAGAGATAATCAGTAGCTGACAGTGGAACATTTGAGCTCCACTGGTCTACATAAAATACCAAGAAATCTATAGGAAGCTACCCAGCATGTCAGGTGTATCACGGGTGAATTCATGAGAGAACATGACCAGGAGATGCAAAGGAAAGGAAGAGATGAATAGGCTATGTTCCCTACTTTGACATAATACCTACTTAATGAGATCCTAGATTTACTGATGCACTTAGTGAGAAGGAGAAGAACAACAACTACAACAACAAAATGACACTGAAATAAGGAAGAAAAGGGAGGAAGGAAGGAAGGATGATAGAAAGAAAGGAAGGAAAGAAGGAAAGAAAGGGAAAAAGAAAGAAAAAGAGACAGAGAGGAAAAAAAGAAAAAAATACAAACAAAAAGAAAAGGAAAGAAGTTTTAAGAATTCTTTTCTTAGAGTTTTATCTAGGGTATTTAATGATTAAGAGCCTTGCCCATAGTCACACATCTAATCCACAGGGTAAATGACAATTTTTTTTTTTTTTTTTTTTTTGCAGCCAAATGTTTCTTCTTTCATCCCTTCACTTTCTAATGTTTACTACTGTGTACTCTATATACTACCTTTTTTCCCCGTTGCCTACAAAGACTTTCATATTGCTCCTGTATTTTTAAGAAAAGGAAAAGGAAACAAATCTTCCTTAAGAAAAACCTGGGAGGATTTTTACAAAATGAGTCAAAATGGAATGAGCAGAACTAGAAGAACATTATAAATGGTAACAGCAATATTGTATGATAATCAATTGTAAATGACTTAGATATTTTGATTATTTCAATCATCCAATTCAAAAGGACTTATGATAAAAAAAATACTATCTATCTCAAAAAAAAAAGAATGGGAGAGTCTGAATATAGATTGAAGCACATTTTTTCCACTTTATTAAGAAAATAAAGTGCTTCTTTTTAACAACACATTAAACATGGGAATGTTTTGCATGATATTGCATGGATACTAAAAAATATTCCTTATGAGAGAGGTGAAAGGGAAAACAAGAATTTAGAATTCATTTTTTAAATGAATGTTCTAATAAATAAAAATGAATAAGATTTTTTAAAAAATATTTTCCCCCCCTTAGGAACAATGGAGCTACAATGCATGACAATTTAAAAAGCTGGCCTGTTGATTTTCAATTTTGCTTAGTAAATTCAATTTAATTAAAAAAAATACTCTTACTTGATGCAATCATCTCTGCTAGCTATCATCCTGTATCTCAAACTGGATATCCCTGAAGTGTCTCAAATTCAACATATTGAAAACAAAATTCATTATCTTTATCCCAAAACCTTCACCACCACTTCCTAAATTTTTTATTACCAGAAAAGGTATGGCCTTTAAGTCTCTCTCCAAGCTAATCTCTTCTCAGTTGCTGAAATAATTTTCCTAAAGAGCATATTAAGTGCCATCCCTTCTTTCACTGTCTTGTAGAAATTAGAATTTGTGTGTACAAATATATGTATACAAATGTGTGTACAAATACAAATGCAGCTAGCAGGTCCAGTAGATATAACTCTAAACTGGAAGTCAGACTCATCTTTGTAAGTTCAAATCCAGCCTTACGTTTTTACTAACTGTATGACTCTCAAATAGTTTGCCTCAGTTTCCTCATGTGTAAAACAAGCTGCAGAAGGAAATGAAAACATTTCAGCATCTTTGCCAAGAAAAGTCCAAAATGAGCTCATGAAGAGTTGGTCATGATTAAATATACTAAACAATTTTCCCAAAGACCATGTTAAGCCCTCCTGCCTTTTCTCTCTCTCTTTCTCTGTCTCTCTCTCTCTATCTGTTCCTGTCTCTGTCTCTCTGTCTCTCTCTGTCTCTCTCTCTCTCACTCTCTGTCTCTCACACACACACACAGGCATACACACATGCACACACACACGTATCTCTCCCATATGCTCAATAAATTCTAGTGGTTCCCTACTACCTTTTAGGATCAGAAATAAAAATGTCAGTTTGCATTTAAATTCATTCTCAATATCATTCCTTCATTTCTGGGGGGATAGGGGGATAGGATGTATGTATGTATGTATATATATATATGTATACATATATATATATATACACATCTATATTTGTGTATCAACAGAGCTTTTCAGGTCTTCTGCTCTACAAGAATTTTAGCTTCTTGAGGACAAGAACCAGGGTTTTGGCTTTTCTTAATGGCTCCAGCACTTACCACAGTTCCTGAAGCATAAAAAGTTCTCAGTAAATGAATATTAACTGATTTTCCCAGAAGCTAGAACATTATTCTTGGAATTTGTTAAGAACACAGGACTAGGGTTTGACATTATAAATCAGACCATCACACACAAAACAAGATCTACTGCTGCTGTGTTGAATGTAAAATATCTTCTTGTGGAGATATTGTATCTTAAAAAGCAAAAAAAAAAATAAATAAATAGCAATACCCCTAAGTCATTCCAAGGTGTTTTGCACTCTACATGTGAAATGGCTTTAACAGTCATTATTTAACCCAGTTATATCTAATGAGAAATTCCTTGGATTAGATGTCCATATTAGTGACATAGTTGAACATACCTATAGTGTGAGTAAATCTGTATATCTATATATCCATATCTATCTATCTATTTATATGCCTAATTAATCTTTTATTTCCCCTATCAAATATGAAGAAAACCATGGTTCTCTGGGTTTAAGATAAGGAAATCAGAGTTTCAGATTTGTACATATCCGTTGCATTCCTGAACAAAAAAAACATTCTACTCTCCTCCCCAAATAGGCAAGTGATCATGTAGCTTTTGCTTAGAGATCTCTAATAGTCCATTTCATTCAATATAAGATTTAATTTTAGGACTGTTTCCATCTCATTAAACCTGGGTTTAAATCCAGAAAAATTGTTGGTGTGAGAGGAAGATGAAGAAGGTTTTTTTTTTGTGTTTTTAACTTTCAGGGTTTATTATCATTATCATTTTGATTAATATTATTATTATTTATCTTAAACTTTCTCTACTTACACAACCCCTCTTTGTCAGAGAAAATTGTAACCCCAGATATGTAGGTATATAAAATAAATATACAAATAAAACATTTACAGATAATAAATTATAATTTCATGAACCCAACAGAACATACACTTTAAAAAACTTTACTATAGAAGAATCTGAGGTAGAAAAATCCATTTTAGTAAGTCTTACATTAAAACAGTTGAGGTGCACATTTATTCATTCCTCAATATTTACTTAAATATCACTATATATGAGTAATGTACTAGGATATGGAAATGCTGGATACAAAGACATATATACATATGTATATGTATATATTTATGTGTGTATTTTATTTTTATTTTTTTTTTTGCTGAGGCAATTGGGGTTAGGTGATTTGCCCAAGGTCACACAGTCAGGAAGTGTTAAGTATCTGAGATGAGATTTGAACTCAGATTCTCCTGATTTCAGGGCTGTATCCACTGTGCCATCTAGCTGCCCCAATACAAAGATATTTTAAATTTATTATATTCTATTTAAGTTTGATAAGTGACATCAACAAGCAAATTAGAACATGGCCAGTATTTACATGGAAAAAAGGCTTTTGATATATTGAACCTAAAACTCAAAGATTAGGAAAATTGAAATCTGTTTTCTTTGTATTTTGGATGATATCCTAGTAGTAATTAAGAATTAACCACCTCTGACATTTCCTTCCTAAACAAAAAAGCCTTTATGTTTGTCCTGGTAATGGGCTGGTGACATCTGCATTATGGCTTGCGTTCTATTTGCCCAACAAACATTTTTTCTTTTCTTGTTGGGAGTTGTTTAAGGAAAAAAAAAAATATGTGGCAGTAATTAAGAGAAGTGTTTGTTGTTGTCTGAAGTGCCATGAAAGATATATTTGTTTAGAAAGTAACCAAGAACCCTTAAAGCCAATTCATTTGAAAATTAAGAGAAATGGCTTTGTTATTTGGGAGTAAGACTGAAAAGAATCCTGAGAAATTGAACCAATAAAATTTAGGCAGAATTGTAGGCCATGTAAAGGATCATAGATTGGACAATGGAGTGAGCAGTGGCTCTCAGGATTTAATGGGCTTTAAAATGAACAAGACATGGATTTTAAGAATTTCTCATGGTAATTTTGTAGAAAATTTGTGTATTATTTAATCTACCAAAATTTTATATGCACATTAAATATGCACACATGTATATTATATAAGCTTTATTCAGACTGAGGAAATAAGATATTCACATTAAAGGTCAAATTTCTATCTATGCATTATTCTCATACACCCTCTTCCTCCCCCAAGACTAATGGGAAATGAGCATGAAGAGTAATAGAGCTCCTGTCCTTGATATGGGGTGAGGATTCCATATAGTATTATCTGAGTAATTTCAAATCTAGGAACTGAGACAGGCCATTGCTTCAAAAATCAAATTCAGGATGAAGTGAGTAGAATCTGGGTTTGTTACACCAAGTTCCGGGGCCATGAGACGAAGAATCCACTATCTAAAGACTGAAAGAAAATGAAAGCTTCTGGGGCAGAAACATGATCCATTAAGAGAGGTGAGGGAGCTGCAACAAGGAGATATTTTGGATTAGAAAGGAGGATCTGATACCAGAAGAGCATAATTAGCCTTGATCTAGCACAGAATACAAAACAATTTGAGAAACTCATTGTTAAATGGGCATGTGGAAAATTTTATGTTGAAACATCAAGGATTAATTTCGTTATCAATTTCCCTAAATGAGCTCCTTGGAATCACAAAATTTAAGAGTTGGAGGAGGCTGTAATAGCTGTCTAATCTTAATCAAACATGAAATTAAAACACTATATAGCCCACCCGATAAGGCATCAGCCAACCTTGAAGACTTCCAGTGAGATATAGTATACTATCCCTTTTGGATAGCTATAATTGTGAAGACAGTTTTCCTGACATCAAGCTTAAACTGAATTCTTTGTAATCTTATCCATTGCTTTTGATTCTTTCCTCTGGGGAAAAAAACAAGGGAAATCACATTCTTTCTCTGTTTGATGGCCCTTCAAATTCTTAAAGACAAATATCATCCCCCATCCTATTACTTTCCCTTAGGCTAAATATATCCAGTGCCTTCAACCAGTTTTTACATGACATGGATTGAAGACCTTTCACCATGCTGGTTGCTTTCCTTGCACATAGCTTCTATGAATAAACTTCTTCAATTCTGTCAACTAGAGAGAACACAATACTCCAGCTAAGGTCTGACAAGGGCACAGCACAACAGGGCTTCCAATTGTTTTATCTATTTTAATACAACTCAGGATTTCATTATGTCTTTTCACTTCCATATCACACTATGTCCCTTATTGAGCCCACAGTCCATTCAAACCTTTTATCTTATTTTTAGAATTTCTGTCTAAACATGCCTTCCCAACACTGTACCTCTCACATTGTTGTTTTATACTCAATTTTAAGACCACATTTATCCCTATTAATTTTGCTTTCTTAGAATCAATCTATTAAGGTCTTTTGGGATGCTATCATCCATTATGTGAGCTATCCCTCCTAGTTTTATATTATCTAAAAACTCAATGAGCAGACCATTTTTGATTTTATTCAAATCCTTGATTAAAAAAATGTTAAAGAGAAGAGGATCAAAAACAAATTGAAACTTTCTTTTGTGCCTTTGGTAGACTTACACCCTGAAGAAGTAATTATCAGATCAAAAGTTCAATTCCACTTCAGTCTTCTTAGGTTTTCACACATACCTTACCGCTAAGGAGTGAATTTATTGGGGGTGGGGAATTGGTGTATAGTGGGATAGACTTGGAAGGATTCATGAAAGAGGTGAAATATGAATGGATTTCCAAACATGGGAAAAGTTATAGTTTGGCAAAATGGAATGGGAAGGACATTGTTGATGGATAATGTTTGAGATCGTACAAAGAAGGGAGAATGTGTGCAAAGAATAGTAATGAGGTTTTTTGGGCTTAGAAGGGAGAAGATGGCCTGGAATATAATTGGATATGACTACAAGCATTTTCGGCTTGTGGCAGAAAGGATTCTTTTTCTGATACTGGTTGTGCTAGTAAGCCTCTGATGTCCTTTCCTATTCTGTGATTCTGCATTTGGAGCATTTTTATTTGTGCCAGACACTTTTTAGAACAACTTTTAGCAAAGTTTTGTAGGAGCTTGAAGCTTATGAGCCAAAAAGAAAATTTTGTTGTATCAATAAATTTGAATTACTCATACTGTCCCTGGATCCCATTAGCATGGAACATAATTGCCTATTGAGTTTAATTTGCATAAAAATTATTATCAGAATCCAAATAAATTATCTTCTGGGGACTTAGAGGCATGAATGCAATACTGGTCAAGAATGTCACACTATTAATTCTAGAACCAAAAGAGTACACTTAATAGAATGTCATATTTGTTCCTAATTGTTTCCTTTGATGTTTTTTCTTGATTCCAGGGGAGAGAACTTTTAAGGTTCTGAGTCAGGACCTGTTTGACTATGAATGCTTTCTGAAGCTAGAGGCTGTGTTAAATAATGAGAAGGAAAACAGGTTTGGTATTAATCAGAATCTGGTCAGATCTTAGAACCTAAGCTCTCATAACAATTAAAAGTGGAATCTTGATTGAATCAAAGATTTTGCAGATTGGAAAGAATCTCAAAAGTCATCTAGTCCAAGTTAAGCTTGAAAGGAATCCTTAGTATAACATCTCTGACAAGTAATCATCTCATGACAAGTAACCCCTACTTCTTAAAATAATCCATCCAACTTTTAAACAGTTCCAAACATTGAGAAATTTTGACAAGGTGATCTCTCCATACCTTGTATATTGATTTGCTTCTTGTTGTTATTTTTGTTGTTGCACAAATGGAATTCTGATTTCATTACTAAGGAACTGTATCATTGTAGGAAGACATCTACTCTGTAACTTAGGGACTTGCAGATCATATTGACCTTGAGAAATGAAACTAACTACTTTATCAGAATCTCACAGCCATTATGGATTATAATCCCTGATTCGAGTAGCTAGTTTATTGAATTGATTGAATAACTGTTTTCAATTTAAATTTATGTTTATTAATATTCTTTAAGTTTACATAGTTTCTAGCTTTCTCTCATGCTCCTTCCCTAGAGTTATCCTTTATTTAAAAAAATAAATACATGTATTATTCCAGGGCCTTTCTCAGTAATGATCCTCTTTAGAAAAGTTCAACTTCTCTATTCCTTAGTTTTCTCATTTGAAAAATAAAAATGAAACTAGGTAACCCATTTTCTATACAGACTTTTATAGGAATAAATGCAGCAATATGAGTAAACAAGTTTTAAAATCTACTTTATATATAATATGTTTTCAACAAATGCATTCCAATTGATGATGATAAAATTATTATCATTATGATTATTTCTGACTTCCTTCATTGGAAAATAGAATGTGATCTTCTTAATATTTATTTAGACATTTTGGAATCTTCCCAAATTTAAATCTGGATTTTTTTTTGTATGATTTTAGAAATTATCAAGATAAGCTGGACCTTTGCTAGGATTCTAGAATTGAGAATCTCCCTATCTCATTCACATTCCCTTGAGGTGCCTAGAGCCAAGGGCCCTACCTAATGAAGCTGAATAGGCAAAGAAATCAATCACATTCTAGAATAGCTTTTAAAAGCTGTTTTCTTATAAGAATGAAGCATTAACCTTGCCTGACACATCAGGACTGTCTAGGAATACAACCTTCCGTTAATTTGCATTATCCAGAAAGGCATTGATCCAAAAAGCAGGCCTTATTTAAATATACACACTCCACACACATACTCCCTTCTCTAAACAGAAAAGGAAAAGGGGAAAAGAGCTAGAATTTCCTTTGCAAGGTACTTTAACAAAATGAAAGGATCTGGGTTCAATTAAAAAAGGCAAGTTCAAAAAAAGGTCCCCTTTTCAGAAGAGTCTGTTCAAAAAGTCTCCTCATCCAACAGATTTCTTCTACTCATCTCTTATGTGCATAAACCAGAATAGTTCACCAACATGTAGGTACCCTATTTTGAAATACAGCATCCCTGAAAAAGGGAAGATGAATGAATAATGAGGTTTCTAGGTACATGAAAAAGAATAGACTGAAAATGTTTCTTACCATAGCTATGCAGAAGTGGGAATAATTTTAATTCCTTTTTTATTATGGCTAATATTCAGGAAATAGGTATGACTAACATAAGCAAATGAAACCAGAGACAGACAGAGATACAGAGAGAGAGAGAGAGAGAGAGAGAGAGAGAGAGAGAGAGAGAGAGAGA
>JAJPUD010004534.1:98193-193311 GCA_023553655.1 Myrmecobius fasciatus
AAGGAAGGGAGGGAGGAAGGGAGAGGACGGAAAGGAGGAAGGAATGAGGGAGGGAAGGAAGGAAGAAGGGAAGGGAGGAAGAAAGGAAAAAAGGAAGGAAGGAAAAAAGGAAGGAAGGAAGGAAAGAGGGAAGGAAGGAAGGAAGAATAAAACAGGGAAACCTATCAGCTTTGCAACTACTTTTACTTCATAGGAAATGGGTACAGGCTTATCAGAAATCTAAAATGTACCTCTTTTATTCCTTGAAATGGGCCAGATAGTGAGGGATCTGTCTAGTTCAGAGGGATCTCTGTCTTATAGATCTTATTTCCTTATCTCTCTCTCTCTCTCTCTTTTTTTTTTTTTTTGCTTTTTTTGGCTGAGGCAATTGAGATTAAGTGACTTGCCCAGGGTCACACAGCTAGGGAATGTTAAGTGTCTGAGACCAGATTTGAACTCAGGTCCTCCTGACTTCAGGGCTGGTGCTCTATCCACTGCACCACCTAGCTGCCCCTTCCTTATCTCTCTTGCAAAATCACATCTTTGATCCCAATTAGAGAGATTTCCCTAATGTCCATAGCAGAGCTTTCCAAGTAGCCAGTGCTTCATCCATGATTATTGAATAGAATTTCATTCCATGTAAGTGCAGGAAAGGGCAATGCAGGACTAAATATATAAAGAAGTCATTTTTAAAATGCCTTGAAATATAGTTCATTTTCAATATACCACCTTTTCCATTCCTTTGAAAGAAGAGCAAGGAGATCAATAAGGCAATGATTTGTAAGTTCTCCAAAGGATGATATTGCTCTTACAAAGATTTAGTAATGCTTGTGCTAAAAGCACCTAGGACACAGTCTGACAAAAGACGGATGCGTCCCAAACCTTTTGGAGAAAGTTCTGATTAATGATTATGAAGGAGCTTGGCAGGGAACAAGTTGAATTGGCATGGAGCTGGGTCAGATTTAAGCAGAATAATCGAAATTCAGACTTAAGAAGACAATGTAAATCAAATTACAGAAAGCCTTCCTGATTGAGTTCTTTCTTACGAAAAGCTAATGTAAGTTGTCATGATGTAAATGGAGTCTGAGGTTCCCACTGAAGAAATATTATATGAGAGGCCTAGTGATGTAGAAGACAAAGGTTGGAGTCAGAGAGACCTGAGTTCAAGTGCTGACTCTGGAATTCACGCTCTGTAAACAGAGGAAAGTAATTCCCTTCCCATTGCCCCAGGCAGTTCTCTAAACTGGGATTTCTTAACCTGGGGTCTGTGGAACTGCTAATAGATTTCTGGATGGGGGAGGGGGAGGAGGATTGTGACCTTGAGTGAAAAAATATAAAATTTTTATTTTTACTTACTTTTAACTGAAATTTATCATTTTCTCCAATTATTTAACTTATTTTTTTCTGAGAAGTGCTTTATAGATTTCACCAGATTATCCAAGTAATACTCTTATATTACTAAGGATTTAACATCTCTTCTTTGTCTTAGGGATTTTCTATATTTTCATTCCAGGAGTTTCCCATATTGATGTGATTACAGTTCCAGATCAACCATATCCCCTCTTCAGTTACACTCCCTCTCCCCCCCCCCCAAAAAAAGAAAAAGAAATCTTACCATAATGGCTAAAGTGGCTTCCCTATAAAAGCAATATCAAGATGAAAATTGAATGTAAATGTAGAAAAAAATGTCCCTACAGAGTTGCTCTGGAAGATTGTGAATTTTTCTCACTCAAACTTTGTTCTTCCCAGCTTCCTCCTCAAATTTGTCTTGATCACTCACAATGTCATCCTGGTACTGCCAGTATTAGGATACCAAGGTCTCTTTCTTTGGAATGCTATCTCTTGGAGGCTGTCTAATGTGTACTAATCCAATAAAACCAAAGGCTGAGCATGCTATGAAATCTTACACTTGAATATCCCCCAAATAGCAAGGCTATTGACATTAGATATAGTAGATCCTGAAACCACCTGATAAAATGTCACATTTGGATGCTTCCATGTTTGGAAAGAGAGACTCTTAGCAGGGTGGCATTATTGTTCCATATACGGATTGTTAGCTCTTTTACTTCCTTTATTGATTTTATTATTGATCCTATTATTGATTCCAGAAAATGATGGCCTGACTATACACAGTATAGTTTTCATCGGGGTATATGATGGCTTTGCTATTTCCATGACCTTAGGTGACACATTTCATCTCAGTAGACTTTCTTTCCTCATCTTTAAAATTATATGCCCACTCAGGCCTTTTCCAGTTCTAGACCTATGATTTTATAAAATTGAATTTTATTTCTGTTGTGAGGGCCATGATCAAGATGACCACTTATTGTAGAAGAGATTCTTGTGTACATGGAGGTAGAACTAGTTGCTTCCTAAAGTTTTTTTCCATGCCTGGGAGGCTGTAATTCTGTATTCAGCAAAGATTTGGGCAGAAATATTTATCAAGTACCTTGAAGAATACTTTGTACCATCTGAGGTGTTTTTGAGAAAATAACACTAGAACATTTACTTTGCTGCCCTCTTTTTTCACCATCAATTTCCCTTCAGAAAACAGACCTTAGAGAGTAAGCTGCTGCTGTTTCAATTCTGCCTATTGAGATCCATTTCCTTCTAATTGGCTGGGGCCATAAAATGGGCTTTTTGTGTGCTGCCTGGTAAAAGATGCTGTCAAGTAGAAAAATACATATAAAGGACATTGTACTCACTGTGTGGATAGCTCAAAGTTGAAGATCTCTAAGATGGTCCGTAATTTGAAGGTTAAACAATTTAATGTGGGTATTGAGCGTCAGCCAACCTGTACAAAAATCTCCCACTTCTTGCCTGCCTCTATGTTTTAACATAGTCTCCCTAAGGCACATAGGTGATCCAGTAGGTAGAGCTTCGGCTCTGTAATCAAAATGCTTCAGATACTATTAAGCAAAACAAATGTTTGTTGAATTGAATAGTGTTGAAATAATCTGGACTCAGAATCTAAGGATTTGAGTCCATCAAGTGTTTTTTGATGGTTCTTCCACTTGCAATTTCCATGGCCTTTGGTAATTCATTTTAACTTCTGTTGACCTCTATTCCTCATCTTGATAATGAAAAGTTGAACTAGTTAACTTCCAAGGTCTTCCAGTTCAAGATCTTGGTAATAATGATACTCTTATTTCAGTTTTTATTTTTTGTCAAAATAACCAAAATGAGAATATAATTATCATTTGGGACTCCCTTTTCCAAGTTATAGATAAATAAAGAATTAAGAGAATTAAAGGGGTTATAATTGATCTTGATACGGCACTACATATAGAACATCAGAAGGACTATATTTAAATCCTGACTCTGCTGCTTATATCTTGAGTAAATTAAGGCAAGCTATTTGATTTGGGTGGTGGTCTTAGTTTATGGAGTTGTAAAATATGGCCAGTAAGAGTCCTAGTCATCTACCTCACAGGGCTGTTAAGAAATAAACAGAATTACATAGATAAAATTCATCGAACACTGCATAAATAACACTTATTATTATCTCTAAGGTCTCTCCAGCTTTAAATTTTGACAAATCAATGATTTAAAGATCACAGAGAAGCAGTAACATGTGTCCTCCTATTACTTGCCTTTTCTTGGGAACTTCTACAAACAGATACAAATGGTGAAGCAAATGGGAAGTCATGAAGCAAAACCAATTAAAAATAATATTAATGATTATAATTAATATTCATAGCATCAAATAGCATTTCTATGGCATTATAAAGTATGGGGTTTTGATAACACTCTTGGCCATCTCCCAATCACAGTCACAAGTTGAATCATCCAGAGGGCAACTGTGCTTGGTTCAACATATTTTGTGGGTATGCTTTCTTAAAGCTAAATCTTAGGAAATGCCACTAATTCATTTACCTTTACTGGTCAGCCAATACTCACTATTACTCAAGTCAAAGTCTTTTGGTCCTAAGAACAAAAACAATAGTTTTTGTTTTGTTTTTGTTTTTGTTTTTAAATTCCTCTCTCCTTTTAAGATGGAGATTGTGCTTAAACTGCAATGTGGTCAAATTTTTATATTTTTATGTGCTCCCTTTCTTTTTATTTTGATGGGTGAAAGATAAAATGACTGAGGAAACAAAAGTTTGGGCTTCCAAACATTTCAATTCATTAAGTGATACATTCCAATTTCATAATAAATTGGGAGCAGGACTCTTCATCAGTTTAGGGATGGGTCCCAAATACAGGGAGCGATAGACTCTTATCCATTAAAAACAAGAATATAAGGCAGTTAGTTAAAAGAAAAGAATATACCATTAGATAATCTGATTTCTAATTGGAGGAAAAATTAGGGACTTTTCAAGTTGGGAGGGGAAAAGCAAAAAGGTGCAATTCCTGGAACCAGGAAAGTAAGTATTCAAATTCCTGAAGTATCTCTATTCAATCAAATAAACATGGCAACAATAACTAACTGGTCAGTATGGGGCCAGTTTTCAGACAGGACATATGGGTTGCTTGAGATATACAACGGTAAGAAAACTTCTTGCATCATTAATCTTTGAATTTTACCTGGTTTCTAGTCAGCATAATCCCAAGTCCTTAGTTAAGTGTTTCTAAATAGCAGGTAGAAGTAGTCTAGCTTCCCAGTCATGAAGGGCTGGTTTCAAATAAGATTTGTATAAACAAGGTTTGAGATTCAAATATGATTTGCTCTCAATTTTCACAATTGAATATATATTTTTTCTTACAAGACAGAATTTGTACTAGAACCATAATTGGATAGGAAAGGAAATGAGATAACTCTAGAATTGTATCTCAAGATGGAATCACTGTGGTTCATTCAATTCCCACAATTAACCACTTGTTGTCCTGATCCTCTCAATTCCCTCATTATAGCTCTGTTCCCTCTCCCTTATCTTTAGTGATTTCATCAACTGGGTTATAGATAATTTTCTTCTTCAGGGAAATCCTCATCGACTTCCCCTCCAAAACAGTTTTAAAAGATGCCAAATAACTAGATGTGTTCTTCCTTTGATTAATCATTAAAATAGGTTATCTTTAAAACATAGAAATAAAGACAAGGTCTAGGTTCTTTTACCCCAAATAAATACTTTGTGCATTTCATACTACACATTCAAATTGTTTTCCTATAGATTGTAAGCTTTCTTTTGAAAGCTCATTTGAACCTCATAATAACCATGCGAGTTAGAGACTACAGTAGTGCAGTACATTGGAAAGAATATTATTTCTGGATTCAGAGGCCTGCATTCAAATGTCCCCTCATACATGTACCAGCTGTGTGATTTTTGGCATGACCTTTAAGCTTCTTTGGCCTAAGCTTCCTCATATATAAAAGGAGGGTTTGGGCTACATAACATTTAACATCCCTTCTAGTTCCACATCTGTGATCTTATTTTAGAGATGAGGAAACATACTCAGGGTAAGTGACCCAGTTGTGCTTCTTTATATTCTTATATTGCCAGCTCTAAGCACATTACCTAGCATATAGTAAGCATTTAATTAGTTGTTGAGTTAACTTGACAGTTAGCAAGTGTCACAGGCAGAATTTAAATTTAGGTCTTCCTGATCACTATCACAATATACTATGTGTATAGCCTATTTTTACATGCAGAATTTGTTGATTGTTGACTTTAAGTGAATATGAAAGAAGAACTGGAGCTCATACTGATAAGTATTTTCTGTATTCCCCCTTGCTGTATCAGGAGCATTTTTCCCAGTATCTTCCTTCAAGTGGCTGACTTCAATTTCATTGTTGGCTGTAATTCCTTCTTAACTCTTTCTCAGGAGCATGCCATCAGTCAATCAGATACTGTATTTGCTGGTTCACTACCTCCTCCATGCAGAAGAGAATAAAACATAAATTGAGATGACTGCATGTGAACATTAAGGAATCATCAGTTGATACGAGAAGCTATTGGCTTTATATACTTTGTGCTACTTCTCAAAGAAGTGGCAAACCATCTGCAGTAAAATAACAGAAACCTCACCCAACTACAGGAATACATGATAATACAGGAAAGGGCATAATGAGAAAGATAGAGTCTGATTGTGTAATCCAAGAGGATCTGTGATAAATCACTAATCTTATTCCAGAGTCACTTTGAAACAAAATAATGCGGTTTCTTTGCACTATCAATTTTAAGTGGTCAATCCCTTTTCCCCTCTTTGGGTCATGAAGAAGACGTATGGCTAGCTTATTTTTTTTAATAATAGCTTTTTATTTTCAAAATTCATGCAAAGATAGTCTCCAACATTCACTCCTGCAAAACCCCATGTACCAAGATTTTTTCCCTCCCTTCCTCTCACCCCTTCCTTAGATAGCAAGCAGTCCAGTATATGTTAAACATGTGTAATTCTTCCATACATATTTCTACACTTATCCAATGCATGGTTAGCTTTAAAGAGAATGTGAAGTGGTATTACTAATTCACCTTGGGTGCATTCTGACCCCAAAACCTGATAATCATCTTCTTTCCCACTGTACCCCTCTCCAAGAAAATACATGTTTTGAAACAATGACAGTTTTTTCAGTCATTTCAATCGTGAACAACAGTTTGTGACTCAGTTTGGGGGATTTTCTTAGCAAAGATACTGGAGTGGTTTATAATTTCCTTTTCCAACCATATTACAGAGGGAAACTGAAGCAAACAGGGTTAAGTGAAACTGGCTTTGGATCACATAATAAGTGTTTGAAGCCAGATTTGAACTCATGAAATTGAATTTTCCTAATTATAGGCCCAGCACTATCTTCATGGTGTTGTTTAACTGCCCCATAATATCAAAAATGAGGGGTTTGAAGTAGAAGACTTCTGAGGGTCTTTAGTATTTAAAGTTATATTCTTATAAATGTTATAATCATTAAACTAAAATGGTTTCAGTATGGTGCAATGGTGAAGGTATTGGACTTTAGAAACAAAGATTATGGGGTTCAGGTTCTGGTTCTTGTATAGTCTATATGATTTTGGGCAAGTCAAACATATCTATAAAATAAAGGGGCTAGACCTTTGAGATACCTTGTATTCTAAACCAGTGAGTCTTTGGTCTTTGGGAAATAATTATTCAAGTGGAAAGAATGACTTAAATGGTGAAAATTCTAGGTGCCATGAGAGTTCAATGAAGGGAATGATTTGGAAGGAATGACTTTGTAATGATTCTCACAACACAATGTCTAATCTGCCAGGTAAAATTCCTTCAGGAGTATAAAACTGAATAGAGCATCACTGTGAAGCCACATTATTTTTTAAATGAAGCAAGCTCAAAATATATTTACAAGTTACACAAGTCACTGAAAGCGGACCATGAAGAAGACTGGATAGATATGATTTCTTGAATATATAAGAAAAAATAAATTTACTCACTAGATATAATTTTATTTAGATTTTTATTGTTAATTTGGCCATTATAAAAAGATATTATTGAGATGCATTCCAACATAAATAGCTAGGTCTGCCTTACTTAAATCTTAATACTTTTATTATAAAAACATCGCTGACTAAAAAAAAAATTTTTTCCAGGTGAATATTTGGGTTGAAGATAATAGAGATTTTTTGCCTAAAGAAAAGAACATTCAGGAGGGGCAGAATTACTGTCTGGAAAAGAGTTTAGCTTATTGTTTGTCCTTAGAGAATGGAACCAGGTACCATGGATTGAAGTCAAAGTAGGGCAAATTTTGAAGATATCTGAAAAACTTCCAACAACTTGATTGATGAGTTCCTTCTCTTTGGTGGCCTACAAAGAGAGGTGGTTGGCTATTTTTCTGGTATGTTAAAGTGAGGGTTCCTCTGGACATATTGGTTGGACAACATGATCACTGTAGTCCCTTCTAATTCTAAAATTCTGGGATTCTGCAAAATTCCAAAAAGAATGATAATTCAAAAAAGTCACCAGATTGGGTACCTGTGACTAGTCATTAGAATTAACATGGTAAAGATTGACACCTCCTCCCCTCTTCTTCTCTCCTGTATTCACTGTGGATATGACCATTGGTATTTTGGGAATCTCAGGTTCACACTCCCCACAAGTATACTGTGGAGGTTTCTGAGACAATGGTCTTCTGACTGTCATTGAGGAAAGATGCTAGCTACACACAAATTATTGTTATTATCCAATTTTCTGAATGTTTCCTTAATAAGCAGATGGAAAATTTCCATTCATGGCAAGGAAATTCAAAGGCATAATCATTTCCTTTTTGTAACTATTCACAATTTTAAGTATAGCTCTGCTTAGAGCTTGAGAGATGAACTTCTGTTCACCTCCTAAGAATTATTCGTATTTATTCTTCAGAGCGAAAATTGAATGAATGAAATGTGAGTCACTTTAGACTGTGTAAACTAAAAAGTCGGCAATTATCATGTTGATTCGCTCAGTGTAGATAGTCCAATTCATGCCCCAAAGTAGAACCTTTAAAGTTCTTGGTTAAATGCCGATCTGCAAAGAATTTGTTTACTTATTGCTGAAATTTGGCCTATACATCATTTCCATCAAGAGCGTTCCATAGTGATAGAAATGAATTTCAGTAACTGGATCAGCCTCCTCAATAGCCAGTCATTAAATGAGAAATTATTTCTATTGATATGAATATAGAGCACAATTATATCGTGTTTTGGAGGCCTCTATCCAGCTGGGAGTAAAATCACAGTGTTAAAAGGAAAATCCCTGCCCAGGGCTCACAGAAAATAAGAATTATAAAGAGTCACTGAAATACCTTCTAGTGTTTCCTGGAGAGATCAAACGCTGATGGAAGTGGTTCAGAGGTATGGCGAAGGCTTTAATTAAAGGCAAGGATACTCCTTCATTATCACTTCATACTAGTTCAGACTAATAAGGCCATGATTCATTGTCAGTGGATAAGTGGTATGTAGTTACCAATATAGCTGCCCACCATTCAGCCAGTGTAGCGGTAAGCAGGCATCTAGCTTAGCAGGTTTATCAATCAGGTCTCTAAATACCTCTCGGGCATTTCTCTAATATTTTAACATTTGTTAGATTAAATATATTTTTCAGTAAATATTAGATTCAAATTTGTCTTTTTTTAAATAAAGGGCTATTCTATTTGTGGTATTAATTTTTTTTTTTTTTTTTGAGGGAAGTGGGATGGAGACTTTGAATACTGTTATTTGGAGTGTGAACCTCTGGTTGTGTGGCTTAAACATCCAGTGTGAAAATTCCCTTTATTGATACAAATCAAGAACTTGTCTGTAACATATTAATTTAGGCTTTTATTGAGTTGCCTGAGTTGTTGAAAGATTGTCAAAATGTGTAGCTGTAATGCTGGTATGGATCAGAAGCAAGCTTGAACCAAGGACTTCCTAACTTCAAGACTGCTTCTCTTTCCATGAAAACAAACAAAAAACACACTGTTATAGCATCACTACTAATTTGTTTATATTTCTATCAGAGTTCAAAATGAGATTATATATGAAAGGATGTACTTCTCATGAGGATCCTTACGATAACCTTGCTCAAAATATTCTCAGGGGACCTATGGATAAATGATTAATTCTTGCAAATTGAGTGGAATAATTCTGCTGAGGATTATGTGTAGATGGTAATGTCTTCACACATTTCTCTTTGAAGATGAAATAGAGCTGATTACATGAAAACATAGGCCATTACAGAGTTCCTCTATTGAACTCACATCCATTCAAAAGATGTTAACTTAGGAGCCACTTAGGTAAAATAGAAGTAGAGGAATAACTTTACTGAGCAGCTCCTGACTTGTAGTTCAGGGAGGCGACCCATTAAATTGGTCTATTGATTCTTATCTTGAACAAACATTATTGATAGACAAAGAGCAGGGCTTGAATTAAATGGAAATAGGGAAAAGATTAGATCACCTTTGGAAACTAGGGAGTGCTTTTAATAATGGTGAACTGCTCTTTTAGCTACAAAAGCTCCCCACCCACCTATTAACATCAGTGTTCTCTAAGTGACATTAAATGGCTGAAAATCATGGTACAATACCCGAAGAATGAAAGATGTGTCAAAAGGAAATAGGAAAATGTAGCATGGATTCACATAGTCTGCCACTTACTGTCAAAAATGAGTTATTTGCAAGAAGTAAAAAGACATCAAGAACTAAATATACATGGTCAGAAAAGAAAAGGTACCAATCATGTGGAAACACAACAGGAAAGCAGATTAACAATCCAATGCTTCCCTGACATTTACGAAATATTAAAGGAGCTATAGGAAGAACTTCGTTCCATTGGTTGGAGTGTCTGGCACAGAACAGTAACTTAATAAATGCTTATTGGCCAAGTGACTATAGAGGACTTATGGAAGGATACGGACAGTAATTGCATACCATGTAATGAATGGCTGGATTGTCATCTCCACCAATGCAGGTAGGAGCCATACAAATAAACCTGTGCACCCACTGAAAGATTAAAATCAACTTTTCCAGTTAGAAAAAAAGAAAAATGAACTCCTAAATGTTGGGTGTATACTTGTCTTCACCAGGAGCATGATGCTAGGCAAGGACCTAGATTACCTTAGAATCACAATTTATTGACTTCTTACTGATAACATAATTCACAATATATAGAATATAAAACTAAAATAAATATACATGGTATATGTGTACATATGTATATATATATGTAATCTATATATATAATATATATCTGTGATAGATATGGACATATATTCTATGTATAAAGAATATAAATAAGGTATATATTATGTATGTAGAGAGTTTATGAATATATATATATATGCATGTCTGTGAATTAAGAATATATATGTATATAGTTATGTGTAACATATCTATACATATATATTAAAGGGTGTATATATATATATATATATATATATAAGTTCTGTTATTCAGTCATTTTTTTAGTTATGTTCAACTGTTTGTGAACCCCTTTTGGGTGTTTTTGGCAATGATACTGGAATGGCTAGACATTTTCTTCTCTAGCTCATTTTATAGATATAGAAACTGAGACAAACAAGGTTAAATGCTCAGGATCACACAGCTATTAAATGTCTGAGGCCAGATTTGAACTCAAGAAAATAATTCTTCCTGACTCCAGGCCAGGCACTGTATCTACTGTGCTATATAGCTGCCAGTATATAAGAGTTAAGAATATAAATAAACATATATGCATATGTGTGAACACAATTGTCTTGTGTTGCATACATGTAAACTTAAATATGTGTATGTATAGAGACTACATAGTCTATAGATTATATAAAATATCTCTATACACATAGAAAAAGGAAGTATAATAAACAAATAGGGAAAGAGAGAGATAAACAGAGACAGACAGAAACAAAAAGACAGAGAAAAAGAATCCTTAAATTTCAGATCTGTGGAGTAAGGACTATATTCCAGTTCTGTCCCCTATCACATATGTGTATATAGACCCACACATACATACACACCTTATTTATATGCATATATACATATTACACCTATACACCAGCATACACATCTATAAAACATACACTCATATGTACATGTACAAATATATTATTTTTTTTAAATAAGCATGTAACTTGGTTTAACTTGTTTTAATTAATGGCACTTTTTACTTCATTCATATATTGTGTAGTTATGTTTATATTTTTGTGAACATGCATATATATGTGTGTAGTATAGCCCTATGAATGTATATATGTGCATATACATGTGATTTGTTATGCCCTGCTATTTCATAATTATGAGATTCATGGTATGGAAAATCCTCCTATTCACTTGTCATGTGTATGTATATGTGTGTGTTCATATATTTATATAATTATATATATATGTATATATATATATATATATATAGAGAGAGAGAGAGAGAGAGAGAGAGAGAGAGAGAGAGAGAGAGAGAGAGAGAGAGAAAGAGTGCTTTATTTTTTTCTGGCTATAAAATACATCTTTCTTCATGAATCATGTTAAAAGAGAAAAATCAGAACAAAAGGGGAAAAAATACAAGAGAAAAAAAAACAGAAAAAAGAAGTGAATAAAGCATGTGTTGATTTACATTCAATTGCCATAGTTCTCTTTCTGGGTACAGATGATATTTTCTATCCAAAGTCTATTGGGATTACCTTGGATCACTGAACCACTGAGAAGAACCAAATCTCTCCTAGCTGATCATTACACAATCTTGCTGTTACTGTGTATAATGTATTTCTGGTTCTGCTGGTTTCCCTAAGCATCAGTTCATACATATATATTCTTAGAAAGCTTCTTGGGGCATTGTAAGACTCAATGATTGGCCTAAGATTTCACAGTTACAGTAGGTCAGAGGCAGAGTTGGAAGCCATGTATTCCTGATTTCCTGACTGACAACAATGCCCTCTATTCATCTGTCCACACTAACTCTCCTATTTGCTTCTAAACAGTAGGCATGATGATTCTTTGGGAGCAAAAGGGTTGGGAATTGGTCTACTTGGATTCCAGGCCCCCCTCTGCCACTAAACAGATATGGGTTACTGTTACTCCTAAGTTTTGGAGATACAAAATGATGAGTTTATAACTCTCTTGGGGTTTGTTTTGTCTCTTTGGAAGTAAAAAGAAAAGGTAGGAAGGAAAAAAAATATATAACAACAGCTTGCCGATTGGGAAAGAGGTGTTCTAGAAATCCAATAGGACCAAGACACTTTAAAGTATCCTTAAAGGCTTCCTTTGCATAAATATGATATAAATTTATAAAGATGCTAACAGAAGGCAGAGTACATTTATTGAACATTTAAGATCTTAAGGGAAAAAATAGCACTCTCTATTCAGGTCAATACTGCAATGTACAATGGCAATGATTAAAGGCTATGTAACGTTAGGAATAAGTTATTTTAGCTATTTAGTCTCTGATTTTTGTGGATCATTTTGGCTAACACCATAAGGGAATACTAAAGGGGAAACTGCTTTACAATAAACCTCAGAAGCAGAAGGTTGAGAAGAATTTGCTAGCATAAGTTCAGTCTTCTGAGTGAAAAGAAAGTGGAAGCTAAGGAAAGCTTATTGTTAGTCAATTCATACCTCTCAAAAGGATGACTTGTGAATCTTCCTATCTGAGAATGGGATTCCCAGACCTTTTATTCTAGGTCATAATTTGAGGGTGGTTCTAAGTGTTCACAGGAGGATGATCTGCCCCTGGCTCTATTGTGTTTCACTGAAGCCATGGTTCCTCTTGTCAACTCCACAGCCTACCTGATACCTCAGTTTTAAAACTGGAGGAATATGGAAGGCATTTGAACATAAGGCATTGAACCCATGGAAAAAAGAAAGGATGAGTAATGATAACAATGGCCACTTTAAAAAGTAAAGAAGAGATGAGTTTAAAACATTTTTGTGATGAGATACAATGGACAATGAGTATAGTAAACTTGTGTTTGATAAACCCAAAGACCTTAGCTTCTGGGATAAGAACTCACTATTTGACAAAAATTGCTGAGAAAACTGAAAATAATATGGCAGAAACTAGACATTGACCAGCACATAACACCCTATACCAAGATAAGTTTGAAATGGTTTCATGATTTAGACATAAAAAGTGATACTATAAGAAAATTAGAAGAATAAAAAATAGTCTCTCTCAGATCTGTGGAGAAGGAAGGAATTTATGGCCAAAGAAAAACTAGACTACAGTATGAAATGCAAAATGGATAATTTTGATTATATTAAGTTAAAAAGTTTTTGTATAAACAAAACCAATACTGACAAGATTAGAAAGGAAGCAGAAACCTGGGGGGAAATCTTTACATTGAAGTCTTTTGATAAAGGGCTCATTTCTAAAATATATAGAGAATTGACTCAAATTTATAAAATACAAGCCATTCTTGAACTGATAAACAGTCAAATGATATGAACAGATAATTTTCAGATAAAAAAATTAGAATAATTTCTAGCCATATGAAAAAAATGCTCTAAATCACTATTGATTAGAGAAATCCAAATTATGACAACTCTAAGGAACCACTATACACCTATCAGATTAGTTAAGATGACAGGAAAAGATAGTGATGAATGTTGGAGGGAATGTGAGAAAAACTGGGACATTAATACTTTGTTGGTGGAGTTGTGAACTGATCCAAACCATTATAGAGACCGATTTGGAACTATGCCCAAAGGATTATCCAACTATACATACCCTTTGATCCAACAGTGTCTCTATTGGGCATGTATTCCAAAGAGATCAAAAAAAAAAAAAAAGGGAAAAGGACCCACATGTGCAAAAATATTTGTAGCAGCCCTTTTTGTAGTGGCAAGGAATTGGAAACAGAGTGTATGCTCATCAGTTGAAGAATGGCTGAATGTTATGGTATATGAATTTTATGGAATATTATTATTCCAGCAGAAAGGATCAGCAGGATGATTTAAGAGAGGCCCAAAGAGACTTACATAAACTGATGCTAAGTGAAGTGAGTAGAACCAAGAGAACACTGTGCAAAGCAAAAGATTATGTGACTATTAACTCTGATGGACCTGGATCTTTTCAACAATGAGGTGGTTCAGGCCATTTCCAATAGACTTGTAATGGACAGAGTCATCTGCATCAAGAGAGAAGATTGTGGGAACTGAGTGTACATTGTAACATACTTTTTTCACCTTTTTGTTGTTGTTTGCTTGTTTTTTATTTTCTTTTTCATTTTTTCCCTTTTGAACTGATTTCTCATGTGCAGCATGATAAATGTGGAAACATTTATAGAAAAATCATGTAATATATATTGGATTACTTGCTTTCTATGGAAGGGGATCAGGAAAGGGAGGGAGAAAAATTTGGAACACAAAATTTTGCAGTGGTGACTTTTGAAAACTATCTTTGCAGGTATTTTGAAAATGAACTTTTTGGATAGAGCACCAGCCCTGAAATCAGGAAGACCTGAGTTCAAATCTGGTCTCAGACACTTAACATTCTCTAGCTGTATGACCCTGGGCAAGTCACTTAACCTCAATTGCCTCAGGAAAAAAAAAGAAAGAAAGAAAGAAAAGAAAAAAAATGAACTTTTTTGTGGAATTTAATAGGTTCTTTCAATGGTATCTTTGTAAGCTATTGCCCTTTTCAGATTTCAGCTGCTTAGCTATTGAAGGGGATAGAAAATAAATTTTTAGTGTAAAAAACTAATTGTTACATGAACCACAATAATTATATCAACTTACAAATTACATGAATAGTTTGGTTGTAAAAGGTGGCAAAGAGAGATTTTGCCTATGAAAAACTCATAAACCCAAAAGTAAAGAAAAAATTTTCATGTAACATGTGATAAATAGACTGCTAGTAAGAACAAATAGAATACCTATTAGAGGACACAGAAATCATGGATGTTGCAAGGCATTGTGGTTCATGTATTAATATCCATATGGCTTTTTAAACTTTGAGAAGTTATAACACAATGTGGTAAGTCAAATAACTATTTACAACTATCAGATGATTAAATATGAAATATTGGTTCCATAAAAAACAGAAAGTCAAAACTTCATGAGCTTTATGTCCTGTGGGAAAATTTAGTACCAAGAGGGTATGATTTGACTCTTTTTATGGAAAGTGTCAACATAGTTGGAAGAATTAGCGAAAGGGAGATAAGTAGAGAAGACAACATGAGGTAAAAAAAAAATTATAGCAGGTGAATTTGAGCTGGGAATTGCCAATTGGCAAGAGGATTCTCATTGGTGAAGAACTGAATTTTAGTTTTGCCATTTATTGCCAATTCACCCTCCCTGAAGCCTTCAAATAAAGGCTGGATAACTCTACTGGTGTGCTGTAGATAGTGATATGAACTCACATAGAAATTAAGGCCACTAATTCATATAGAAGGATTCAACCCATAGCCTATTGACTTAGTTTTTAAAATTCAATTTTATCAGCATTTTACTGAATTTTTATTTGTTTTGTTAAACATTTCTCAGTTCCATTTTTATCTGCTTTGGCAGCACTGAGGAATGTTCCATCCAAAAGGAAATCCTGCTACTTGTTTTGATCTTGTGTTCTTAGGAAGATTTCCCCAACTTTGAACTTCTTTGCCTCTACATATTTTTGGCTCACTGATGAGCTCCAGTGTGTCACAATTAATTTGGGTACACTTAGGGACATTCCTTTTCAAAACACATTAGTGTGAAATGATTTTCTTTTTTGCAAATAGCGTTTTTTAAATATCAGAACAAATTTGATCTTGCCAATGAACAGAATGTATTGTATTTATAGACCCAGTGCTTAACAAAGAAACTGATATTTAATAAGTGTTTTTGAAGTGAGTTAATACCCACTTAGGTTTAAGTTCATATTATATTACAAAGTAAAGTAAATTTTAAAAAATCTGTTTCTTTAAAGCAATGAGCTACTGATTTTCTTTTAAGCCAGACCACTCTTCATCTGTGATTTTAAGTGGAAAAATTTTCCTGGGTGAGACATTTCTCTTCAGTCAGCTTACAATTAAAAATATTATGCCATCCATCTGGCTTTTTTCCTTCATTCTTTGTATATTTGAAAGTTGGCTGTTGAGGGAAGAAGTGGGAAGAATTGGCCTTTTTCTAGATTTTCAATACAATTCTGTAATCAACTCTCACTGTGCTTTTTTTGGGGGGGCAGCACAGCTGAAATTAATTAACTGCCTTCCCCCGGGAAGGATGTATTTTTGTTTTGACAAGTTCTGAATGTTTGTACTGTCATTATTTTCAAAATATTACAGATGTGGGGAAGGGATAGAATGAGTTTGGAGGACAATTATGGTTTGCTGGCAGATAACACAATCAACCTTTTAAAGCACCTCTTTCCAAATACCATGGTTAGTAAATGAAAGCTTGTATTCACATGCTAAAAAAGGGGGGTGACAATAGTGATAGAAACTTCTGGGGAAGGAAGGGGAAATGACCAGAATTTTGTGCTGCTTTTGGAAAGAGATAAATAATTGCTTTTGTGATCTAGGTGTTGATTGGTTGATTGCACAGTCTTGAGAGTGCTGACTGTCTGGTGGGGGAATTCAAAGTAATGGACAGCTCCGATCATGACTGAATGGCAAACATGGAGCCTGATCTCTTTGAAGATGGAAAATCAATAGTCTATTAGATTCGTTGGGAGAAGTGGGTGAGAGAAAACAGGCTGCATTTGCTTGCATTGCCAAGGCTACACTAATTAAGCCCCTGCCTCAAGATGGAGGAGAGCCTGGAGAATTGAATGGCTAATGAGATTCAGGCTAGAAGTAAATGAAGCAACTTCACCATAAGGAACATTGACAGACAATTAAACCTCTTTATCAATGCAGCTTTCATCCAGAAATACAATCTCATATGTCAGCTATAAAATAAACGGGGGTCGGCCTTCACAGTAAATCTTCCTTCAGTTCACAGTTGGGCTCATGGCTCCATATTGTTTTGACATTCCTGTTTATTTGCATTTAAAACTAGTCAGAGTAACATTTCCTTTTCCCAAATGGAAGTGCCTGTGGTGTCATATTTGTAGAGATATTTCAAGAAAGGTTTTGATTAAACCTCAAGTTAACTAAGTGCAAAAAATGATTTAAACTGTCACCCCCAATTGAATCTTGAAATGGCTTACAGGGTGTGGGAGGGATAGTCTAAAACAATTACTCTCTATAAGCTCATCAAGAAATTTTGAGTTTTCAAAACAGACAAGTATCCACATAAATTTAATGTCTTCAGCAAAATCTGAGGCTTCCTTTAAAAAAAAAATCAACATTTCCAAGTAGAGGCATTGCCTATATTTAAAGGAAGGCTCTTTGTAATTCTCTTTCTAGAGATCTCTGACCTCAGAACTACTGAAGATCTCTGTCTGTATCAGTGAGAAAATACAGTATTTGAGAGTAAGTAATCTGCCTGATAACAATATCAACAAACATTCAAAGACAAAGAAGGGAACAATCCAGGAGGGGGCAAATTGGTTGAATTCCTCTAATATATAAAGACCTTTTAAGAGAATTGTGGATATCAAGCCTTACAAAGGAAAAAAAAAACATGGAATTGATAGGGTGACCAGAGGATCTTGATGTGAATCCTTAGAACCAGTATGTGGAGTGGAGAAACTTGGACTTGGATTCAGAAAGGGTATAGCACAATGCTGACTCATAGTAGACACTTAATGTCTATTATACTGAATTGAATTCAGTTAAAATCCCACTTTTCTGATTTTTACTATCTGTACACCTTCAACAAATCATTCAATTCCTCTTGACTTCAGTTTCCTTATTTGTAGAGTTGAGGGCTTGATCTAGTAGCAGCAGAGTTCACTTCTCACTTCCCATCCATGATCATGTCATTTAAAAAAATATTATCCCATGAAAGTTGTGCGATCAAGATGATATATATTTCTGCTCTTGTTTGTAATTTTTTTTTTTTTTTTTGCTGAAGCAATTGGGATTAAGTGACTTGCCCAGGGTCATACAGCTAGAAAGTGTTAAGTATCTGAGGCCAAATTTGAACTCAGGTCCTCCTAACTTCAGGACTGATGCTCTATCCACTGTACCACCTAGCTGCCTCTGTTTGTAATTTCTAAAAGAAAGTTTGGGTGATAGAAAGATACCCTCTAAGAATCCTGAAGTTTAGGTTATTATTTCATCATCATCCTCATCATTATCATCATTGCATTTGTATAGCCCTATCATGTGCCAGATATGGAGCTAGACACTTTGTAGATATTCTCATTTGATCCTTCTAATAAAACTGGAAGCCAAGTGTTATTATCCCCATTTTATAATTGAAGAAACTGAGGCAAACAGATGTTAAGTAAATTGCTTAGAATCAAACAGCTAGCAAGTGAGGTCACATTTGAACTCCAGTCTCTTGGCTCCAAGCCTACCATTTTTTCTACTTTATTCCCCAGCTACCTCTGAGCTACAAAAACAATCATTTTCAGGAAGGAGGTCTGCTCTTTAAATAGAGGTAACAATAGTATGGGGTGGTGGTGAGGGGGATTGAGAAAATTTCAAAATCTATGACATTTTTTGTTGGATAATATAGTAGTATGAATATCAGGACAATAAATTCCAATATGCAGAATAATTTGATCTGTTTAATTTTTTTTTCATTTAGTGGAAGAAAAAAGCCTATACTCTGTGAGACCTGTTTGACAGTCTAGTGAAATCTACAAGATGTTTCTCAGAATGTTATCATTATTAAATTCTAAATAAATAAATAAATCATGGGATTATAGAGGAGAGGATTATTTTGAAATATGAAAATACAAAAGTCTTGGTGTAGTTTTAAATTTTAATAACTTAAAATGCACAAAGACTTTTTGGGAAGCACATACAATCGATAAAACAAACCAAAAAGAAAAAAAATGTTGGTTAGCCCCAAATTCAGAATCTTGCCAATACTCCATTATTCCAGGGGTTATTTCATGTCATTGATATGCATCATTTACCAATCTGACTTCTCCATGCCTTCTCATCCTGAAATTCTTGTCCATGCCTTCTTATAAATTCACCACATGGAGTACTCTCTTGCTAAGCATTTTCCTTTTGTTCTCTTGATATCTTCAATCAAATTTGTGGGTTGTCTATTGAGCCTTCCTTTCATCATGTGACCAACCCATCTTCTAGCCAGAATCAGAAGTATGCTTCAGTAAAGCTATGAGCAGAAGATAATAGTTTAGTTTGCATGCTAGAGATTGCCCAAAGTAAAAGAACAATTTTGATTTGTCGATGTGTTCACCAGTTTGTGTGTATGTGTATGCACATAGAAAAAGAGACCTGCTGGCAAAGTTGCTGAATTATTTGTAGGGCTGCATGCAGAAATTCCTAAAGAATGGCAATGGGCCAATTTAACCCATCCCTTTTTGCTAAACCTATAGAACCCACATGTTTATTTAGAAAGCCAAAAAGATGTGAATCAAAACATAAGTGAAAACAGAGCTTTAAACAATCACCTTTGAAAAGTCTGTAGTTATCATTGTCCTTTTGGGGGGATTAGAAAGCCTAATGAGCTCTTTTATCTATTGTTTCAAAAATAATTATGGTTTAATTCCCCTGTTAATAGCATTCTCCTCCCTACATCAACTTCTCTGTACATATTCCTCCTGCTATTTGTGAAATTAATTAGTTTTTGAGAACTTTAATCCTATGCGTTATGAGAAAACTGAAAACAGTTGGATCTATTTCACAGCAACTTTTGTGTCAGATGTTGAATGTTAAAGGACTCCCATAGCCAGACTGCCATGTGACAGTGATGGCTCAGCAAGGCTCACCTGCTATCCCATTTTCATTAAAGCTTTATCTGACCAGCATCTGTCAGGATGGGCCAGCTATCGTGCTTGATTGCTGATTGCATGGCTCCTGCAAGAGAATATCGGGATACAATCACTCTTTTATATTCTTATTTCGGCTTAGTTAAAATCCTTAATGTTTTTATTGGAGGGAGAGCCTTTAATTTCTGGTGTCTGATTAGAATATTTATTACTTGAAACTCAACTTATACATATTCCTTTAAGCTTCAGTGGGTGCTTTCCAGTGTTACATTGGTTTTGCCCTAATGAATCAATTTGGTGAATTCTAAAGTAAGAATTCATAATATCTACAAAAAAAAATCAGGAATTCTAGTGCCATTTTTTACTTTAATAGGTTTGATTCAATAAATATTTTAAAATGCACATATATATACATATATACACATAACTGTATGTAGGAAATATATATGCATACGGAAAACCTAGTGCATGTGTGTATTTATGTGTATATAAGTATATGAATGTTCATATGTGTGAGAATGTACAAAGACTATAACAACATAAATAGAGGGGAAGCCTCAAAATTTAAAACGTGTTATGAAGTCATAAAGAAGGAACAGGGTTCTAAAGATGAGTTACAAATAGACATCTCCATCCCACCAACCCTTTGCAGAGGTGAGAGGTTCACAAGTATGGCATGTTAAACACAATTTTAAAATATATTCAAATTATTAAAGAAGTTTACTGATTTTTCCTCCTTTTGTCTTTCTTGTTTATTGTGTAGGATCTCTAGAAAGGAGGAAGGAGAGGAATCCTGAGGAAAAAAATGGAGAGTTATAAAAAAATCAACATAATTTATTTTAAATTTATGCACATGTAGTATGCATACATATAATTGTATATCTGTCTATCTCACTATATATGTGTGCCTGTGTATGTATGTATGAAAGAAGGAAGGAAATAGCACTTATTACACACCTACTATGTACCTGGTACTCTTCTAATTGCTTTACAAATGTTACCTCATTTGATCTTCACAACAACTCTGGGATGTAGGGGCTTTGAATACACACACACAGACACACAAACACACACATATACAATTTTCTATGTGGCAAATGATCTTTGGAAACAAAATATGAAAATGTTTTTTAAAAAAAGAAAATTTAGTAAAATTAGTCAGCATAGCAGTTGAGTTTTCCATACCCATTCTCTCATACCTCTACAAAATTTCTCATCTATTCTCTGGTGCCAGACATATAAGCATTTCATTCCCTGCCTTTCATAATACTTTACCTTAAACTATTTTAATTGACTTTATTTTTATGCTATATGCATGTATGTCTATATGTGTATATGTATATATATATGTATGTATGTGTGTGTAGACATACTTGTCTCCCCATTAGAGCATAAGATCATTTTGAATAGGGATTATTTCATTATTTGTATTTTTATGTCCAGTGACTCTCATATAGTAAGCAGTTAATAAATCCTGATTATTCAAGTCATTGATTAAGAACTTACAATGTAGCAGACATTCCGGTAGAGGCAAAGGATATAAAACAAAATAAAAAGCCCTTGTCTTCCAGGAACTTACAATGTGCTTTGAGAGCAGCCACGTGCAGACAGATAAACGGATTGAGGATAATTTGGAGTTGGAATTGGGGATTATGAATTATGAATTGGAATTGGGGATTATGAATAGGGGATAACAATTGTGGGAATGGCTCCTGTGGGATATTGCACTTCAGCTGAGTCTTAAAAGGAATGAAAGATTCTACGATGGGGAAATGTACAAGTGTGTTTATATAGACTGAGATGCCAAACCTGTCTATATGCACTTAAGTTCTGCTAAATGCTGCACATTTTCTGGTCTACAGAGTTATGTCTGTTAATTAATAACTTTTAGCCTTGGAAATATAGCTAGTATTTCTCCCCAGGCTTGTTAATGTGTAAATCTACAGATGTTCAAGGGGTTGACTTCCCCTTACTGAAAATTTCCCTTGATTTGTGATTATTCACTTGTTTATTCCATTGGGTACCATGATGCATCTCCCTCTAGATTTCTCCTGGCTTGTTTGCATCCCAGAGCCTCTGTTAAGCTGATCACATGCATCCCTTTCTCTTGTGCATTTATGTTCTGTCTAGAATAAACACCATTCTTCCTGGAAGAGGTGAATATTCAATTTTCTTTGAGGTTAGACATTCCTTATGGGTTTTCAGTTCAGAAATATAGTAGAAAAGATTTAAGTTCTCTATTCCATGATTAAAAATGTGATTTAATTCAATCCATATTTTTAATAAATACACTAAATTCCTACTGTTTACAAGGGACTGTTTTAGGAGTAGGATGTGCTTCTATATTTTAATGGATCTGTTATCTCCTCCATGTATACACTGCATTCAGTAGTATAGATTTCAAGCAAGCTATGCTTTTACAGGTGTGATTTTTCCCCCATTTTCTCCTTGGAGTCTTCTATAAGTAGTCACCTCAGTCTACTATATCTTTCTCCTCATCTTTCAAAAGATGAAGATAGCAAAGCAGCCTGTAGCCTTTACATGGCTTTCTATTATTCCTACTACTTATCTAGCTTAAATCTTTTTATAGCTACTCATCTCCTTCAAGATAATATTTAAAGAGGCTCTTTCACATAGTTCATGGTGGTAACTTCTGTCTTTTTACTTGCTGTGTATCCCTCCATTGCTTTTTGAACAAACATTTATTCCTTCAGCACTATGGCATCATAGATATGAATCTGGCAGAAGAGCATCAAGTCCAATGGCCTCATTTTTTACAGAAAGGGAAACTGAGACAGAGAGGCCATGAGATTTTTCCCAGGGCTAAATAGGTAGTTTGAGTCTGAGATACTTTTAATTCATGCCTTCCTGATTGCAAATCCAGAGCTTTATCTACCACACTATGCTCACTATGTTATTGGTAATATTCTAGTATTTTTGTTTTGAGAATGATATTAGGACTACGTAAGGATTTTAAAAGTATTTTTGTTAGGTTTAGGGAGAAACTTTAGTTTATTGAAAGGTCTACATGGCTTTCCTTATGTGGTCGAGCTCATAAGAAGTAAAGCTAGATTTATATTAAAATCACTTCTTACCCATCAAAATTATAATCCGTTAAGGGACAAATGTAGAAGGAGATATATTTTGAGATGGAATAAAATATTAGGAGTTCCAGCAGTTGGTTAAAATCATAATGGAACTTTGTCAAAAATGGCAAAGAAGATTAAGGTAAATCTACTATCATATTTACTTCTAAAATGAGTGGAGCTAGGAATTGAAATCTGCCATCACCACCATCATCATCATCATCATCATTCTCATCATTATCAATATCAATAACAACAGCAACTAACATTTTATATAATGCCTTTCATGTGGCAGGAAATGAACTAAGTGCTTTATAATTATCTTATTTGACAATCAGTGAGATGTGTTATTATTAATTCCATTTTATAGATGAAATTGTTATTCAGTTGTTTTCATTTGTTTCTGATTCCCCATGACCTTTTCTTTTCAGAGACACTGACCTGGTGTGCCATTTCCTTTTCCAGCTCATTTTACAAATAAGGAAACTGAGGCAAACAGGGTGAAGTGATTTGCTCAGGATCACATACCTAGTAAGTGTCTGACGTCAAATTTGAACACATGAAGATGAGTCTTCCTGACTCCAGGACCAGCATTCTATCAAAATAGGTTGAAGAAGCTGGGCCAAATGATTAAGTAATTTACACAGAGTCACATAACTTATAAATGTCTTAGACCAGATTTGAACTCATCTTTTTTCCTGACTCCAGGACTAGCAGCCTATTAATAAAAATGTCAACCTAGTTCCCACAATTCTAAAATGTATGGGTCAGATTTGATATTCTCTTGAATCTCTTCTAACTCTAAAAAAGTGGAACATAAGTTATTCCCCTAGTAGGCATTTCATTTTCCACCACCTTGCACAAGATATGTTCTGTGTCTATAAGGCTTTTCCTCTTCACATCAGCCTCTTAGAGTCCCTGTAAACCCTCAAGTCTCAGCTCTGCTGCCACTTTCCACAAGAAGCATTTCCTAAGCCTTATTGTCATGTAGGTTCTTTCTCTTCAAATTACCCCACATATTTTTCAGTCAATCAGTTGGTCAATAAACATGTAGTAGGTATGTCCTGTATATCAAGCATTGTGCTAAAAGTCAGAAATAAAGAAAACAAAAAAAAAAAAAAACAGTTCCAGTTTTCAAGGAGTACACAGTTTAATCAGAGAGATGTTGTTTAAACCAAAACTTCTTAAACTGTAGGTAATTGAATATGGAAGTAGCAAAATTATTACTTATTATCTATAAATGTTTGATTTCTATACCAATTTTAGGTACCTATATACCCAGGGTTTCATGAAAATTTCTTGGGCAAAAAGGGGTTGCAAGTGGGAAAAGTTTGAGAAATCCTGATATAAACAATTACAGTATCCCTTCCACATCACTGGTTAGGTAGGTATGGCAAGTCCATGATCTGGAAAATCCACAGAAAAATTTTTGGTCCTTCCTTTGTACCAGGGAAGAAATCGGAATTACCATGGTATTAAAAGATAAAATATGTTGAGGTTATAAAATCCTATGCATAAATTTTATTTCTGAGTTTCTAAACTTTTTCTCTGTCACATATTAGTCTTCAAATGTTATCTGCTACTTTTGCAAAGATCCCAAAAATTCCCATTTCATTTCTTCTGTTGACCAACAATTATCAAAACCACAATAAAGAAAGTCATGATGGGGAAGAAAGAACTATACATACAAACAAGCTAATGGGAAATAATCAACAGAAGGACGACATGTAATTATGTGTTTATGTGTTTTATATATCAGTAAAATGTAAACTGTTTGAAGGCATAGATTGATTTCCATTTTATCATTGAATCCCTAGTGCTTATTGTGAGGCTTGAAATACAGTGTGGTTTTCAACAGTTTTTTGAACAGGTTCATAAATGGAATGGCCCAAGAAAACCTGACAGAAGAACTAAGACTGTATGTTTCATAGAAGGGGTGGATCTTCCTCACCTGGGAAGTACCTTATACCCATGAAATCACAGACCTAGGTCCCATCTCTCTTTTTTTTTTTTTTTTGCTTCTTTTTGCTGAGGTAATTGAGGTTAAATGACTTGCCCAGGGTCACACAGCAAGGGAATGTTAAGTGTCTGAGACCGGATTTGAACTCAGGTCCTCCTGACTTCAGGGCTGGTCCTCTATCCACTGCTCCACCTAGCTGCCCTGGTCCCATCTCTTTTAAATGTGTGTATGTGTGTGTATGTGTGTGTGTGTGTGTGTGTGTGTGTTCAATACCAATTGCTTTTAAGTCCTCAGAATATTTTAAAATATGCATAATATGAAATATATAACTACAAAAAAGGAATCAATTATATTGAAATAAAGTTATCATTTTTTTCAGTGCATGGGCTTCAGCCAAAGAACTACTGCCTTAAAAGAATGAGGACTTTAGGTTTAACTCTCTCTGACACCAAATGATCTGAGTGAAAACAAATATAGTCAAACACCTGGAGGTCAAAACCAACAGGGAAATTAATTGAAACACAGTGTATCTGCTATTGCACAGCTGTAAAATGGAAATAAAATATCATCCAGCTTTAGTCCCACTTTGTGGAGATACTATGGAGATTAATTAGAGACCCACAAACAGGCTTTGAACTCTCTAGTTCTGCTCTTTAAATAAGCTCAGGAGAAGGCAAAGATATTATTATTGAAGTATGATCGCTCCAATTCACATCTCTCTCTCTTGACACAATGCCATTTCAATGATATTTGCTCAAGCTCTTCTATTCTGCTCACTGCTCAGGATGGCCATGACACTGATTAACTGCCCTGGTGTAGAAGCAGAATATGTCTTACATCTTCAATGGTATTGAAAAGTGGTACTGAAATGTCATTTGTGGCTCCAGCTTCTCTATTAAAATGATAAATTCAAACATCACAGGGCCAAATTTAATTGATTTGGAAGTCTTTATTTATCAACCTACTACATCTTATAGATTAAAGATAGAAGGATTGAAGATTTTTTCCTTGATTTTTGAATCTCTATTCTTTTAAATGCTATTTTTGTACTTGTAAAAAATAATCGCAAGATACAGTCTGCATTTTGATCTATCCTTACAAGCACGTGTCTACATCTTTTTATAGTATCTCCATCAATAGAGCTGCCTTTGGGAGAAGTGGGAAATCTCTGATTTTAAAATGCCATTGATATCAGAGGACATGCAATTCAGGAATGAGTCATGTCTGGCGTTTATTTGTATTATTTTTAGGTTTAATAACTCATGCAGAAATAAGGGCTGTAGCTGATAGAGGCTTGGCTTAAGGATTAAGGATTAAGACTTCTGGCAAATATTAGCCTTACAAGTATCTTAACATATCAGTATTTTAGAAAATTCTACAAAACTCTAAGTTATAAAGAAAGTGCCAAAACACATTGGTAACAGTTTTCTCATTAAGGAATTCCCCATCCCAATAAAATCACAAGAATAGTCTCAATCCCTATAACTATCTCATAAGGATCTTTTAAAAATGTTTTAAAGCACTGGTCATTTCCTTAATAAAAAGACAAAATTATATTTAAATCAGCAAGCATAAGGAATATCTAACACAATGAGTGGGTAGTACAGGCTTGGAATCAGGAAAGCTCATCTTCATGAGTTTAAATTCAGCTTCAGATACCTATTAGCTATGTGACCTTAAGCAAGTCAATTAATCTTATTTGCCTCACTTCCACATCTGTAAAATCAGCTGGAGAAGGAAATGGCAAACCACTCCACTATCTCTGCCAAGAAAATCCCAAATGGGATCACAGAGAGACAGACGTCACTGAATAAGCCTAATAACAAAAACACAATGAGACAAAATGATGAGAATCAAGGGGCAACCTATATGATCCACTGGTGTTCATGTAATATCAAGAACTAATAAGACAACTCAAGATATTAAGTGGACCAAAGTTTTATGAGAGTTATAAGAGAGGTCATGGAGAAGAATTTAAGGAAAACAGAAATAGTGGGTGGGGTGAGATATGCGCTGTTGGATAGAGTAATCACATAAATGAGATCCCAAATTCATTTAAATATCCACAACTTTTATCAGGATGCAGAAAGAATAGATACATACATATATACACACACACACATACACACACAAATGTTCTTTTATCAGGATGCAAAATATATATATATATATATACATATGTATACACACATTATATATATATATATATATATATATATATATATAGTGAGACAGTTACTGGTCACAAGGAACTTATATCCTACTAGGAAGTAGGAAATATTCTTAAGATAATAATATGATAGATTTGTGATTTCATCAATGGGGTAACACCCTCCAACAATATCGACTGCAACTCATCCATGCCTTCTTTTCTAATGGGACTCTACTATCACTTTTACATCTTTCACTGAAAGTACATACAAAATGAGTAAGGCCTTCTTTCATATGTCCTTACAGATAGGTGATGCAGTGGATAAAGTGTTGGATTTGGAATCAGAAAACTCTGAGATTAAATCCAGATTCAAGAGCTTACTAACTCTATGACCCTGGACATGTCACTTAACATCTACCTGCCTCAGGTTTTTTATCTATAAAATGATCAAAATAATCATATCTACTTCCCAAAGTTTTTATGAGAATAAAAGGAAAAGATTTGTTAAAAGTTTCGCAAATGGTAAAGTGTTATAAAAATGGTAGCTATCAACAGCAAGTGATAATGGATATCAGTATAGATAATTTGTTCCCAAGGCATTTCCCATATCAAAAATCACATTTCTGATCCAAAAGAGTTATATACTACAGCCTAGCATATGTTGTGAAAACTTCTTCAGAGAAGGATTTACTTTTATAAGCATTTAGACTTGATGTCAGAAAAACTCAGTAGTTCTAAGTTCTAAGTATGGGGAAAGACGTGAGGGAAATAGAGATGGTTGCTTCAGGAGATAATGGATCCCATCCATTCCTCAATGGAGCTCTTCAGACAAGGATTGCAAGACTATTTCTAGGTGTATGTTGCTGCAGGAATTCTCTCTATGGAGAAAATATAAGGAAGTTATTGTTGTATTAGGAATTGCTTCTCTGGCGCAGTGAATAGAGCACCAACCTTAAAGTCAGGAGGACCTGAGTTCAAATCTGAACTCTGACACTTAACACTTCCTAGCTGTATGACCCTGGGCAAGTCACTTAACCCCAATTAATTCAGCAAAAAAAAAAAAAAAGGAATTGCTTCTCTGATATACTTGGACCAGTTGGACTTCACAGCCTCTTTTACCTCCATGACTTTGATATTTTAATTATTTGTTAATGATGAATCTGAGATCTTTTGGATGCATCTCCTCTGTTAATGATGCAAAACAAAATTCATGCATCCCTGCATATCCTATGCTCAGTGATTGGGAACAGAGAGAGATGTCAAATTTCCTTTTGCCCCTTACACTAGTAAGGTATAATCTTTGCCCAAAAGGAGTTTTCAATTCATTTACAAATATGACATTAAAGGATTCAAGAACATTGTATTTGCCAAAATATGTTAGATATTCTCAAGTTTTGAATAATGCACTAGAAATGACTAGAAAGTCATTGAGGGGTAATGATCAGAGGAAGAGGTGAGATTTCTAGGCATAGGGATAGCTTTTGCAAATGAACAGAGATCTCAAAATAAATACATTTTTGATAATTTTCACAGTGTTTTGAATTGAATACAATTTAATACATATTATGTACTAATGGCTATGTAAGGTACTTTGCTTAGAGCTAGTGATATAAAATGGAAATGCCAATAGAGGAGTGAAGAAACACCAGAAAGCTCCTACCCTTCTCAAGAAGCAAACATCTAATTGGATGGGGAATATTTACATATAGGATAATAAAATATAAGTTGTGGGCCTAGACCTAATGTAAAGAGAGGAAAAAAAGGGAGGATTTGGAGAGATAGAAAGGGAGGTAGAGAGGAAAATAGAAGAAAAGGGGAAATAGTGGGAAGAAGAGAGAGAAAATAGAAACAGAAATCATGAGATTATTTTCAGCCTTTTAGTGAGGGTGCTGTGTCCATGAGAATTTTAAATGATCAAGATGGATTTGTGTTAACTTCCTTCTATTTTCTCCATAGGCATCTTGTATGCACCAACTTATATGCAAATTGCCTCTCCCTCTAGAATATAAGCTCCTTGTGGGGAACTAGCACAGCATCTAGCACACAGTTTTTTACAATATACATATATACACACACACACACACACATATATATATATACTTTTCAAAATACATGCAAAGATAGTTTTCAACATTCATCCTTGAAAAACTCTTGTTTTCCATTTTTTTCTCTCTCCCTCCTCACCTTTCCCCTCCCCAGACAGCAAATAATACAATATAGGTTAAACATGTGCAATTCTTCTAAATATATTTCTACATTTATTATACTGCACAAGAAAAATCAGATAAAAATGAAAAACAAACCAAGAAAGAAAAAACAAGCAAACAGCAATTAAAAAAATAAAAATACTATGTTGTGATCCACATTCAGTTCCGATGGTCTTCCCTCCAGATGCAGATGATTCTCTCCATCCTAAGTCTATTGGAATTGACTTGAGTCACCTCATTATTAAAAAGAGCTGAGTCCATCATAGTTGATCACATAATTTTGTTGTTGCTGTGTATAATGTTCTCTTGGTTCTACTCACTTCCCTTAGCATGAGTTCAACACATAGTAAGTTTTAATAAATATTTGCTGATTGATTGAATAGAGAGCAAATAGATCTAAAACAGTTTTATGCATAAATGTCAATTCTGAAAAATATCTCCATGGGTTTATAATTAGAGAAAGAATAATAATAATTAAAAAAACATTAAGAAAATCCAACTAGTCATCCCAAGTCTTTTGGTTAGGACAGTGTTGTTCTCTTGTATTACAATTGCCTAAAATAAGTAAACCAATTTCAGCTTCTTCACTGAAACCTCGTAGAACCTACATTTGCCCAGAGCAACTTTTTATAGTCATGTTATAAATCGCCAGTAATGGGGTTTATAATAGTAACAGTGACAGACCTCCTTCATTGAAGCACAGCAGTGGTGGGTGCCACTCTGATAAAGAAACATTTTTCAGCTTGCCAGAGGCTCTCATCTCTATCTTTATCTCTCTCTCCCTTTCTATTTTTAAATTAGATGGCACAAAGATCAGCCAAAAGATTTTGATATGATGTTAAAAAATAATTTTGTTTTTTCTCCTTTTCATGCATATTTGGGTCAATGTATTAATACTCTGTTTAGTATCTTACAGGAGTTGTGAGATTCCTGCATTTCAATTTTATCTACTTGCTATGAAAAAATAATATTAATAAATGAATAAAAGAAAATAATTTTCCCTTGAATTAAAATGGACTACATAAAAAGTAGTGATCTTTTACTCAATGATGGTCTTCAAACAGTGACATGATGACCATTTTGGGAGGAGGACCTAGGGGATATTCTTGTTCTTGGGTTTATTTGATGGTGACATATTCTTTCTGATTCTGAGATTCTGGAATTCTAACTTGATTGAAGTTCCCCACATGGCTTTCCTCCATGATTTTAGGTTTCTTGAAGTTGTCTAGGAATATACATTCTTGCAAAATACTGCTCTCATTAATAAGCATATGTTCCATCCATTTAAAGTAAAAGATTACATATAATTCAAGATATCAAAGCTAGATCTTCCACAGTTCAATTCATAGTAACACCATTGAAGTTGTAATAATTGTCTCTTGCCTCACTCTGGTTATCCCTCCTTCGGTTTTAGGATAGAGTGTAAATAATTCCCAAACTCTCAGGGATGCTATAAATATTTGGAAGTAGATGCTACATGCTATTTTATTTGATTCCTCACTCAATGGGGCCTTATGTTTCAAATAGTCCAGGCCACATTTTTTTCACAAATTAATTAGTTTATTAGTCAGTCTCTCAAAAAGGAGGAGTAAAAACGATTGTAAATATGGTATTTTTTCTTTGAAGAAAGCATTTTCCTTCCAATAATAAATTTGTTCAATGATAACTTCCATCATGGTTTTTTGTTCTTGTAAGAGAGCTCAAGCATTCTGCTTAACAGAAGGACCATTTAACATACTCTTGCTTTAAATAGGCTGCTTGTTCTTGGTTGTTTTCTGAAATGCATAGTTACTCTGATTTTAGCTACTCGCAGATTTTTGGTCTTAGAACTCGTTCATATTCTTAAAAAATATTGTGGATGCTCAAAAGAGCATTTTGTTTATGTGGTTCATATTTATCAGTATTCAGTATATGAAAAATAAAACTATCATAGTGTTGTCATAAAATAATTTTCTGACTCAAAATTCCACTGAAAGAATATTAGGAGCCCCTGAAAGAATATTAGGGACATCCAAGAGTCACTAGGCCATACTCTTAAAACTGCTGCATTATGAGTCTTGAATATTATCTGTTGAAAAATATCAACTTGGACAACCCCTAATATGGTATATGCAAAACCCCCCACAAAAAGTAGTTATCAAGCTAATATTTGTCCAATGGCATTCTATTTTCATCTACTGTTTATTGTCAAGATGAATTTTGGGCTCTCTGTTTTTGAACTAAAATCTAATTTGTTCTGTCTCCTAACTACTGGTCCTAGTTTCCCTCCAGACACATTGAAATGCATAGCTAGTGCCTGAGCAACCATCAGGAAAACTTATCTCCTAGAATTCAAATCTGGCCTCAGACATTTATTATATGTGTGATGCTGGGCAAGTCACTTCACCCTGTTTGCCTCAGTTTCCTGATCTATAAAATGAACCAGTGAAGGAGATCACAGATTACTCTGGTATCTCTACCAAGGATTGCCCATAACTGAACTACAACATATTGACCAATGAGATTAAAATTTATTCTAGATGGTAAATAGTTATACAGTTAATAAATGCTAGAGCTAGTAGTTGAACTTAGAATTTCTTACTAAAGCCCAGTGTAGTCCCCTCTATACTAAACTGCTAGTGATGGATATACTAGTCCAACTACAATTATAATGTGCTTGTATTTCTTAATACACACAAACAAAAGAATTGAATATAATCTCCTTGGGGCAGGAATGTCTTATTTTTCTATCTTTATTCTCAGAGTTACAGGACTGACTAGCATATGGTAGGCACTTAATCAGCATTTCTCAATTGTGTGAATCAACCCCAATATGTCCAATTTACAATTTACCTCTTAGACGATGGACAAGCATTGGTTGACTAATTTCTGTGAACCAGTCAGTGTATTAAGGACAAGAGACAGAAAGAAAGGCAAAAATATCTTCCTATTCAAAGGAACTAGTTCACATTTCCCTAGGGAAGACATCTATATTCATACATGATATATAGATACAGGAGAGATGGAAGGTCGTCTCAGAGCATCAGGTGGTTCTGCTATTTCCTTAATGTTAACACTTCCCCTAATGCTGCAGCTTATGTTTTATCCATGATTTCTAATCCTACATGACTCTTGCCCATGTCTTCCCTTAAATCTTCCCCCCATTGTATTGATGGCTTTGTGATTCACTGGCCATACTTCCATTTCCCTAAATTCTCACATGACTGGCCACATCTCCCTGATAGCATCTTTCTTCCACTTCCCCTTGTACCATTCTTCCTTAACATCATGTCAACCTGCACATGCTCACCATAAATATCTGCTGCCTTTTTTTTTTTTGGGGGGGGGAGTAATGTTCAGCTTCAGTTCTTTGAAGGCTGAAGCAAAAATCCTTGAATTACAGCCATACTCTAAACAAATTATAGAGTAGTGTGAAATCAGAACTTTTGTAGAGGTCCCTTCTTTTGAGCTGATGAGAACTCAATATAAAAGAGGCAGGTGCAAGGCAATATTGAGCTGGTCCTGGAATCACTGAGAAACTTGCCAGCTGTGTTACTTAGGACAAGTTACTATCTACTTAATTACTCCTCTGAAGAATAAGGTAAATGATGTTGTAAGAATCAAATGAGAATATTTGTAAAACACGATTCTAAATAAAGTTATTTTAAAAATTAATTAAATAATCAATTATTAAATTAAATAATTAATCAAATAAATTAAATAATTAAGGTTATTGTTATTTATATTAAAAACACATGCACATATCTTTATATTCATGCAGATATGCCTAAGCAAGCTCAGACAGCTTTTAGTACATCTATTACTAAAAATTACATTTTCCTTGGGATAAATAAATCAAATAATTAATTAAATAAATTTAATTAAATAATTAAAGTTATTGTTATAGTTATTAAAACACATGCACACATATCTTTATATTCATGCAGATATACCCAAGCAAGCTCAGACAGCTTTTAGTACATCTATTACTAAAAATCACCTTGTCCTTGGAATGAAATGGAGCCTGATATTATCCCAAGAAAAGAAATAAAAAAAGACTATTTTTTAAAGCTACAGGAGGATTTAGGAAGTTAGAGACAATTGCCCCTGCTGGGATTAGTTTGGTTATTATGACTGAATATCAAGGGAGGAAATCTTAACAAGGAAATTGTCGTGGCTCTCCAGAAACGTGTTGCCCAAGACACTGGTTTGCTTATATAGCTTAAATCAGTGTCTTTTACCCAACCTTGTATTTCTTCCAGTCTAAAATACAATTGACTAACACATCTGACTTTGAAAAACCATCCCAGCATTCAGTGAACCACCAGAATAAAGACTGACAGAACTCAATGACTCCCCCAGATCCTAAATTTAGGCTAACAACACATCATGACAATTTTTTCCAGAGGCCTGGGATATTTGGTACATTTGCCCTTCTTTGGGAAATTCTGTCAACCTTTGAAGTTCTAGACTCCATTATCAAGATAGCTCAATAGAAATAATAATAACAATAAACACAATATAATTAGTTCAACTTTACACAGTACTATATGTGTGTATGCATATATGTGTATATATATGTATATATATACATATATACTGGCATACATGCACATAAATACATACATAAATATGTGTGCATATATTCATATGTAAGTCTCTATGTGAGTGTGTATATACATATACATAGATGTAGGTACAAAAGCATTTTATCAAAATGTCATTTAGCTCAAAGCTGTAAAGGTCATTCTATTTCTGCTTTATATTATATCTACTATTTGGGGACTTGAAAACAATTCTCTGTATCAAAATAAAATGGATTCTTCCTAAGGCACCTATCCTATAACCAACAGATTCCACTGAATGGCTCCTAGACAAATCCTTTATTAGGCTAAGAAGGTCCTTAGGAGGACTCACCATGGATACAACTACAATAAGACTAACTTTGTTTTTGGGACTTTGGAATATGTCCACAATAATGATTCTAAAATAAACATTCCATCTATTGTATCTATGGAACCAGTACCAAGCCATATTGGTAAGTAAACATGGTATCCAAGGAAAATGACTACTTGAAAGAGGCATTTTTTGATACAACAACAGCTCTTAAACTTTAGCTTGATGGTTTTTTCATTCTCACTTTAATAAACTAATCAGTTATATTTTTCTAGGATCAAAATTGTATGTGAATCTTACTCATCCAATTTGATGCTTTGTTCCTCTAGGGTAGGAGCTGAATAGTGCTTTCCTTTTCTTTCTCTTTCGTGTTTCTATTTTGTGTCACTAACTCTGAGCACAGGGCCTTGTCTTGCTATTGGTACACGATGCATATTAAACTCCATTTAATTCAAAATAGTTACCTGGATTACCTCAAACTCTGCCATATCCTATTGAGTTTTCCATACCTACTCAGGATTTTCCCGGTAACACACACAACAAACAAGAATAAGCCCCAAAAGCCACCCTGGGAGCAACACTTCTTAGAGTCACATTAACAAGGTTTCACCTGCCTTTCTAGCTCTCCTGCTTGTCAATATATTCAGTGTTGCAACCACAATTGAAGAGTCTGTTTAGAAACTTTAGCCCAGAGGTCTAGATGCTCCTTGATTTTATGTAATGATTTCTATAAGGAAAAATGCTTCTAGAAAGCCACAGAATGGGAAAGAGACTCAGACAGCTGGTTTCCTACTCCTTCAGGTCAATTGTCTTACCTTCTGATTGTAATAACACTGGAAAAAACAGGTTTGACATGTCTGTCAAGGGGATAGCCATCTCTTCTGTTGATAAAACAGAGACTCTAGTAGGACCACGTGAGTTTGTTATTTCTACAGCTTTTGAGCCATGACCTGGCAGCCCAAGAATTCAAAAGAACAAAAACAGTAGGGTCAGATTGAGGGTCACTCAGCCTTCTTAGCTATACTTGGCCTCTATTCTGTCCTTCAGTCCTCAGTGAAATAACTATGCCCCAGAGAGTCCTAATCTATAGCAGCTTTTTATTCCAAACTCACTACTAAAAACACATTTCTATCCACTCCCATTCCCTAAGGTCATGCTATAATGTTGAGTTCCAAAGGAAAACCAAATGGAGAGTATACCATCATTTGTAATTCTAAACAACTTTGGATATTTTTAAAGCAAGCAAATGTCTAGATAAAATTAACCAATTAGTCAGTTGCTATGTCATCCTAATTCTATATGCCCTCTCAGGTCACTCCATCACATAAATATGGCTTGAAGTCAGAGGTCCCATGAACCATTCTTGCTATATGATAAATTTGACTTTGGACAAATCACCTGACCTTAGTGGGCCTTAGTTCCCACATCTGTAAAGTGGGAGGCTTGGAATAGCTAATATTTAGATACTCTTAACTTCTAAATTCTAAGACTTTGGTTAGTTACATAATTCTCTAGTGTCAGGGTCATTCAATGTGAAGAGAGCAGAAATTGGAATAGCAGGATTTGAGTTAAAATTCTGACTGCCACTTACTACTTTTGTGACCTTGGGCAAGTCAATTAATATTTAAGATCCTCTTTTTATCGATGAAGTGAGAGGGTTGGACCGAATAACCTCTGAAGTCATAGAATCATAGTATTTGAGAGTTAGAAGACACTAGCAGCTATTTAATCCAAGCCATAAAAACCTATAATGTTCACAAGTGACTTCCCATTCAAATACTAATCAAGTCCAACCCTATTTAGCTTTAAGATCAGGCATATACCAGCTCTAAACCTATATACCTTTTTTCAGGATCCTTCCATATTTCAATAGAAAGCCCTACTCTTCATCATGGAATGATACATCAAAATTAAATAATCAGCATTTACTTTCAAGTTACATTATATTTTGAGGCTGCTGGGTGGTACAGAGTATTGGGTCTGGAAACAGGAAGATCTGAATTCAAATATGACCTCACACACTAACCAATAAATTAATTAGTGGTGTTGCTAGCTTAGTGGACATGGCACTTAGTCTCTCTCTGCCTCAGTTACTTATATTATAAAATAAAAGGAAGAGTAGCACCTGTGTCTTAGGGTTGTTTTAAGGATCAATGAGATAATATTGGTAAAGTTTTTAGGATAGTGTCCTTCACATAGTAGGTGCTTAATAAGTTCTTGTTTCCTTCATCCCTTGGTTCTATTTCTTGAGTTTGGTTTTCTATATTTGAAGAGTGTGTGATTTCATCATATACACTTAATTTTGTGGAGCAAAGTTATTAGGTGGAATGTGCTGATGATTACATGCTTTGCCTCAAGTTATCCCAAAGAGATAAATTTATACACATTAATAAATGTGGAGGAACATAGCCCATACCCTTATCTAGTCTTAATTATTCCCTTTGTAAAAGATCAAGCATAATTTTTCTTCCTTTTATATTTCATATCTTCACTCAGCAACATTTTTCTTGTTGCCCATTCCATTTCCATGGATGTTTCTTCCAGTGTTCAGCTTCAATGGCACATATTTTCCTTCTCTTCAATTTTTCCTTCTCAAGGCTGACTTCTGACCACCCTGCCTTCAGGACTATAGAGCAAATGAGAGAAGATGAAAGGAAAATGGATGAATACCATTTGGGGAGAGCCAAGATTTAATGCCTAAATCCTGACACTCATACAAACATCATGATTTGTCTAATGTCACCTGGATCTGAATAGTCCCTGAGAGCAGAAACTTATTCGCTTAAATTGCTTAAGCTATTTTGAAGAATAGGCTGGTATAGTTTCTATCCAAGGGTGAGAATCCCAGAAAGGCTTAACATCTGTAAAATCATAGCATACAGCAGACGAATGGAAATTCAACCTTGAGTGTGTTCTTTCCTGCTTTAACTAAAAGGAAGATTCTGCCCTCAATAATAACTAAAAATCCACTAGGATCCCTTCACGTTTTATTATCTTCAACCAAGAGGGGGAGATTATTTTTTTTCTACCTCTCTGATGACATTTTCAAAATAATGCTTATTCAGTAATAGACTCATAAGGGGAAAAAATAATACAATTGATGATATCCCCATGGTCATCATGGGGCAAATTTGCCCTTCAAATTCAACTGTGACCTTATTTCCCAGACTAAACCAAGCATTGGGAATCCCAAAGCAATGAAGAAACTTTGTTCCAACTCTTTCTGCATATGGATGTACATACATTTTTGAGGCTTGCTGAGCATTTTTATATTCTGAGATCATAGATTGAGCCCATTCCTGTGGCTTGAACCATGCCTATTGCCACAGGTTCCTCCATGGGACATGTACAAAGATGCAGAAGTCAAATAGATTTTATCCTAATTGAACAGATGTAAATTTTACTTCCTTTTTACAATGGGAACAAAAATCGAATGAGATATTTTGTCTTTCCTCACAATTACATGGATACTCTTTTGGATTCTTAATCTTTTGAAACATGGATTCCTTTAGGGCTGATGAAAGACCACATTCAAATGTGAGTGAAAAGAAATATAACTCTTTGATAGATACAATTTCAGCCTTTTATTTTCCATGAACACCTTCTGATCCCCTCACCAACTGTTAGTCTTCTTTGCTCCCAGATTGCCATTTCTTTAGCTATCTTGTATTTACTTTGTATTAATTCTGTATATATCTCTTCTCAATATACTTATATCTCTATATATTGCCTCACCTATAGAAGGCAAGCTCTTTTAGGGTAATGATTATTTCATTCTTATATATGCTGTATGCTATGCATCTATCAAAATGCTTTCTATAAAGTAGATGTTTATTAAACTGTCTATTGATTAATTAAGGGAGATTTAGAGAGGCTGTTTGGTGGGTTGGAAGGATTGTCAGATTTAGAGGTAGGCTATCAGAGTAATACAGATTTAGAACTAGAAGAAATCTTACCAGTTATTTAGTCCAGAAGTGTCAAAATAAACTCCTAAGTCCTAAAATATAATTGGAAAATGTTTTAAAACATAAACAAAGCTATAGCACAGCATAAATGCTATAAATTTGTGGTTTTCTAAGTCAATATGCAGTCAATCAGGATCCATCATTTGTATTTCAGTTTGACACAAATGATTTGTCCACCCCCTACATTTTACTGAATCCCAAATGTTGAACCCCTGGTTCCTTAGGCCATAAATGGCAGGGCTGGGATTTGAAGCCAGGTCTTAACTTCAATTCCAGTGGTTTTTGCACTGTTCAAAACTGTCTTACCATGTTTAAATCCAGCACCGCCATTTAATGACCTCTATGGACTTCAACAATTCACTTATCCTACAACCCTACAACCGATGAGCCTCAGATTCACCATTTATTAAATGAAGGGATTGGACAAGGTGACTAAGGTCCTTTCCAACTCTTAAGTCTATACCACACTTAATAGCTCTGTGACCTTGACTGATCTTTATAAATTCTCTGTATTTTGGTGTGCTCATAGGAAACATTTGAACTAACAACTAGCCTGTAGACATCCCTAAGTTGTTTTGAAGATAAATGAAAAGATAATCCATTTCAATTTGATTAGCATTTATTAGTCATATATTCTGTGCCAGACACCATGTTGAATTCTGGAAACACAAAGACGACACTTAAGCAGTCTCTTTCCTCAAAGAAGTTATATTTGAAGAGGGAAGCAAACATACAAAAATAAGGAAATGCACAAAGCATATATAAATAATTTCCAGATCTTGAGCAGACTATTTAAAATGAGACATCAGGGGTGGTCTTGTGCAAGACATGGCTCTTGAGCTGAGTCTTCAATAAAGCTAACTATTTTTGGATTATCTCTTACAGGAGAATCCTGTGAAAATGGATACAGGAAATAGAATGCCAAGTATAGAGAACAGGAAACAAGCTACTTTGGCTAGAATGTGGAGTTTTGCGATTGTAGCCATATTGGGAAGGACTTTAAATGCCAAATAGGGGAGTTTATATTTTATTTTAGAGAGCCACTGAAACTTCTTAAATAAAGGAGTATATGAAAATATTTTGCTAACTCTAAAGTTATCATTATCAATAATAATCATTATTATTTTCTGGATCATCAATTTCCATCAGAGCAGAAAGAGTAAGTGAGCATACAAGGTCCCCTCAATCAATATTCACGGATAAGGATGCAGGTGTTTGGCCTTCGAGACAAAGAGTTCTCTTCTCTGAACTAGAAAATGTCATGTGCTAAAATAGCATTTTAACTTCTTAGCTACTGGCCTGAGTTGTACCATTTTTTTGGAAATACAATGAAATAGATGTCATTGTCCTTTCCAGAAATGCCACAGGGACGTTATCATTTCAGAGGTCATGTTTGACACATTAGGAAGCAGAAAAATGTTCCATAAGCTGAACCTAAAGACACACACACACATTTCTGTTTTTGAGTGATTTGACTTGATATATTCGAAAAGGTTGTGAGAAATTTCCTTTGAATACCTCAATGAGGTGACAAGCTTTCATGACTTTCAGGAATCAAAGATGTCTAGGAACCCAAGCTATGGGAATATTTGAAAATCATTGAAGTATTCATCTCCTACCATACATCTACTTCTTTTAGAATTCAGAGGAAAAGAATCTTGTCCAATTGAGACCACTTTCATCTTCACTGTATGTTTTCGGTTATTACTGTTAGGATACTTATATATAAGGGGCACATTTTAAACACTAGCATCTCCTCCTACTACCTCCTGCTACCTACTGGAGATTTCTAACTTGACTTCCCACTGGCATCTCAAACTCAACCTGTTTAAAACAAGCTCAGCACCTCCCCTCCAGCACTCAAACACAACCTCCTCCCAAATTTCATTATTCATGAGATATTACTATCTTCTAGTCACCCAAGATTACAACCTTAAGGAAATCCTCAACTTCTCAAACAATAACCATTTATTCTCACTCACTCCAAATTTTTAATGGGTTGGCAAGTCTTACTATTTCTATCTCGACAACATCTTTTACACATAGATCCTTATCTCCATTCTCATAGCTACTAAGCTAGTTCAGACCCTTTCACCTGTCAACTAAATTATTCAACTAATAGATCAATTATTAATAGTCTACAAAGTGTCAGTCAGTAGGCTGGCTAACCATGGGACATAACAATTATTTCTTTTTATTAATTCTTATCTTGATGAGCTTACTTTCTAAGAAGAAAACAAAAATAAGTGTATGCAAAATAAATGTAAGAAAAAGGAATACAAGCAAATAAAATTCACTTAAAATACATCAATAAGAATTAGTGATTTAAAAAGAGGATTGTAGATTGAGAACAAAGAAGTAATTTGTAGGCAAGTGAGATCTAGAAATAAAAGGACAACGTACCCTTATTACCCAGAAAGGGCACAGAAATATTTAATATAAGATGGGGGCAATAAGATGTTATAGGGAAAAAAAAACACTGGGATTTAAAAATGGAACTCAAGTTCAGCAATCTAAAATGGAAGCAAAAAAAAAATGATGATTTTGGGCTACATTGATTAACAGAGGCATAATTTCTAGTAACCAGGAAATGATAATCCCACTCCAGACTGCTCTTCTCATACCTCATTTAGAATATTTTCTCCAGTCTTACATACCATAGTTCAAAGAAAAATATTGATAAATTGAAGAGCATTCTAAGGAGAGCAAACAGGATGGTCAGTCAGGCAATAAATATTTACTAACCACCTTCTATGTTTTAGGCATAGTAAAATGCTGGGATATAATGAAAGGACAAAGACAATTTTTGCTCTCCAATAACCCCCAATCTGATCGGGAGATGACATGCAAGTGACTATGTACAAGCTGTGAATAAGAGAAACAGGAAATAACCAGCAAAGGAAACAGCACATGAATTACCAGGAAATGAGAAAGGCTTTCTGTAGAAGGTGGAATTTTGGTTGGACTTGAAGCAAGTCAAGGAAACAAAGAGACTAAGATAGGGGATGAGGGGAGCATTCCATTTATAAAACAGAGAAAGTGAAAATACCCAGTCAGGAGATATTATTTCTTGTTTGAAGAACATCAAGAGACCAGTGTTGCTGAATTGCAGACTGAAATAAATTATTATTTTGCTTTCATATGAACAACCAATTATTAAGTTAGGATGGTCTTTTTCTCTTTTATTTACTCATTTAGGACCAAGTCCCTGTAAGTCAATCAGCCAGTGTTTGAAGAACATGACTGATTGAGGATATGTCCGCTAATCCTTGAGGAATAGGACTCTTATCTAGTTGGAAGAATTTATTTTTGTTTAGACTTAAACAGAATCTAATCTGGGTGAATTCTTGCCCCAAAGTAATGAACCCATGTTCTTGTATCCCTTTATTGTAGTTCAGGGTAACCCAGCTCATGAAGCAGAAATTCAAACAGAATGGTCTGGATAGAGATGGATTCTTTGCCCAGACTGATGGAGGGAGCTGGGTTACATGATTAATCTGTATTCTCAGAAGGAATGTTTTAAACTTCAAGCCAACCTCTTCATTAAAATTCTCACCAATCTGGATGGATTTTTCCTTATCTGGGCTACCCCTATTTCCAAAAATTTATTAAGATTTTCAGCTTCTCCATGATTTTGTCATTGGTTATCAAGACAAACCGCTGACTATCAACTTACTGGTTATTAACTAGCCTAATTGATTAATTATTACTCAAAAATTGTGTGTCTCAAGTTTTTCACTCATCACAAGAGTATGTAGAGATTCCAATTTGGCTTATAAAGTATAAGAAGACTGAAAAGATGGGGAAGGGAAATTACAAAAATCTTCAAATATCAACTGATGATCTTCTATTTGATCTTGGAGGTGAAAGAGTTATTATTGAGTTATTGAGTAGAGTAGAGATCCACATGGGTGGATCTGGGATGAAAAAGTACTTTGAGTGGAGGATGGACTGAAGTGGAGAGAGATTTATGATAGGCAGACCAATATCAGGCTACTGTAATCATCCAGGTGGGAGGTTATGACAACATGAACTAGTGTGACCACAATATCTGGAAAGAGAAGGGTTTATCTGCAAGGAAGTTTTACAAAGTTAAAACTGATGATCCTTGGCCATAGATTGGTTATAGGAGTGGACTGAGAGAGAGTAAGGAATCAAGAATGACACTTAAGTTTTGAGTCTTCTGGTTTTCTCAATAATAAAAGGGAAGTTGATACTACATCATGTGAGAAATGATTGAAGTAATTAGGAATGTTTAGCCTAAAAGAGAAAAGATTGAGTGACTGCATCATTGCTACATGAAAGAAGCATCTGTTATGTTTGGGGCCAGAGGGCAGAGCCAGAAGGAAAGACCTGACTGAGGGCCAATTTAGGACAACTTTCTAATGAGGAGAGCTATCCAAAATAAAATTGGCTGCCTTTCTTTCTAGAAGGTTGTTGGCAGAAATTGATGACCACTTGTCATGTAGAGTTAAAGATTCTCTTTGAATATATTTTGTAATAGAATACAGCTGAAATCCCTTTGTTTAATTCTCTGATCCCATGAGTTATCACAGCAGTATTTATGATATCTTTTTCTGGGTCATTATCTGTATTTCCTATGAATTCTCTGAAGAAGCTTTTTAAAATATTATGGTCAATGATCAATAGCTGCAAGGAACCTTTGTGGCCTTGTAGTTCATGTAGCCCATTTTACAGAAGAGGAAAATGAATCTGGGGAAGTAAAGCTATTTTCTGAAAGGAACATTTTTAAGAGGTAAAAGCAAAACCTTTCTTTTAAACACAGTGTTTTCTTCTGTGATTTTTTTCTCTGCAGCAGACCCCTCCATCTAAGACCCACTCTGAGTGATTTCCTTTCTTGGTTCTCTTCTTTGAATTCTCATTTTTTCTCTGATCTCTCTGCCTTTTTTCATTATACTATTTAGTATGATGTCACTACCTCAACAGCTTTCCATTCCTTTTTCAATCTGAAACTAATGATACCATTGAATATTTTTTATTTAAGGCAGTAATTATGACACTGAAAGTGCATGCATATTTAAAATATATAACCTTATTTATTCATTTAATATAATTAAGTTACTGATATTAATCATTTAAATTGAGTTCTTCACATCAAACATTGTATCCAAGCTACTTTTAAAAAATATATATATACATATACACACATATATGTATATATATGTGTATGTATACATATACATATATATGTATATATATATATATATATAAAGTAGGTTGAGGAATGCTTAAACAAATTTTATTATATTAATTTAATGGGATTTTACTGTGAGATAAGAAGTGATATGTATCATGAATACAAAATAGTACAAAAATATGTATATAAACTGGTGTAGTTTGTAACAAGCAAAGGTAAGAAAACAACGTACACAGTAACAATAACAACAGAAATGGAAAAAAATAAATGTGTGCCAAAAATTCAAAACATAACAAAATTATACAAATCGACCTACTCCTTTTTATGGAGGTCAGAGGTTACCAGGTACAACAGATTGCTCATATTTTCAGACTTTTTTTGAATGTATCCATTTGTTGTGATGACTTTTTTCCTTCTTTTAAAAATACTGTTGTCACATGGTTTGGCTGGAAGGAGTAAAGGGAAGGATATTTTGTATAACTATGGCAATGCAAGAAACAAAAATAATCAATAAAGACTTGTTAAAATATATGCTACAAAGGGGTAAGGAAATACCAATATAATGATGTGCTATTTGACATAAATAACACTAATTTTCTATTGACTAAAATCATATTGCTGAAAAAAACTATGAATGGCTTATTTCAAGCCAGTAAAACAAAGTTTCTTTTTTTGAGGTTCAAAGTCAAGATTAGGAGGTTTGCTACAAAGATGCTCAGACTAATTTGTTCTTATACTGTACTGTTCTTGGACTTATAGAGTATCAAGAACTATAGCTATTTCAAAATTAAGACATTCTTCCTCTTTTCTGGGCTTTCTCGGAATATTCATTTGCTCTCTTGGTCTTAGAACCTATCATCACTGAGGTCAAAAGTATGGGAAAATTATATCACATTAATAATAATAGCAGTTATAGCTCCCAAGTATATAGTAATCTAAGATGTAAGTTCTAAGTGTTTTGCATATATTATTTCATTTTATCTTCAAAATAACCCTTTAGAATGTGTCCTGCTACTATGTGTATTTTGTGGATGAGGAAACCATACTTAGAAAAATATGCAATTTGCTAAGTTATAACTATTTCATATCAGGGTCAGGATTCATATTCTGTTCTTCCTGTTTCCAAGTGTGGTACTACCTAGCTGTGTTTCTCTGTGTCTCAGTTTCTTTATTTGTTAAAATTGCGATAATAATATTTATACGGTCTATACCCTAAGAGTCACATTTTAAACCAGATGTTTCCTTTACAAATGGAGCCTTTCAAATGGTTGGGATTGCAGACCTTCCCAATCCCAGCACAGGCTCTGTCCATTGAATGGGACTTTTGAAATCTTCTCCCCCTCCCCCCAGTGAATTTACTTAATTTTAATATATATTGCTTTGCGAATCATGTTGGGAGAGAAAAATCAGAGCAAAAGGGAAAAACCACGGGAGACATAAAAAACAGAAAGAAATGAACATAGCATGTTGGTTTACATTCAGTTTCCTCAGTTATTTTTCTGGATGCAGATGACATTTTCTGCCCAAAGTTTATTGGGATTGCTTTGGATCACTGAACCACTGAGAAGAACTAATTCTTTCATAATTGATCATCACACATTCTTGTTGTTATTGTGTACAATGCATTCCTGGTCCTGCTTGTTTTGCTCAGAATCAGTTCAGGTAAAATTTCCAGGCCTTTCTAAAATCAACTTGTTCATTTTTTTTATAGAACAATAATATTCTATTACTTTCATATACCACAACCTGTTCAGCCATTATCCAGTTGATGGACATCTACTCATTTTCCAATTCCTTGCTACCACAAAAAGAGCTGCTATAAATATTCTTGCGCATGTGTGTCCTTTTCTCTCCTTTATGATTTCCTTAGGATACAGACCCAGTAATGGCATTGCCAGTAATGGGTTAAATGGTATGCACAGTTTGGGAGGCCTTTGGGCATACTTCCAAATTGCTCTCCAGAATGGTTAGATCATTTCACAACTCCACCAAAAATGCATTAGTGTCTCAGTTTTCCCATATCCCCTCCAACATTTATCATTATATTTTCTTGTCATTTTAGTCAATCTGAAAAGTGAGTTGTCTTAATTTGTATTTCTCTAATCAGTAATGACAGAGCATTTTCTTCATATAACTATAAATGGATTTAATTTTGTTATCTGAAAATTATCTGCTCATATCCTTTGACCATTTATCAATTGGGAAATGACTTGTATTCTTATAAATTTGACACAGTTCTCTATATATTTTAGAAATAAGACTGTTATCAGAAACATTGACTAAAGACTTTTTCCCAACTTTGTACTTCTCTTTTAATCTTGTTTCTGTTGGTTTTGTTTTTGAGAATTTTTTAAATTAAAGTAATCAGAATTCCATTTTGCTTTTCATAATGTTCTGTAGTTCTTCTTTGGTCATAAATTCCTCCCTTCTCCAAAGATCTGATAGGTAAATTACCCCTTGTTCTCCTAATTATGATGCCATTCTTTAAGCCTACATCATGTACCCATTTTTATCTAATTTTGGTATGGAGTGTGAGATGTAAGTCTATGTCGAGTTTTTCACCTATTATTTTTCAGTTTTCCCAGCAATTTTTGTCAAATAGTGAATTCCTATTTCAGAAGCTGGAGTTGGGGATTTATCAAATACTAGATTGCTATAGCAATCTTGATTATTATGTTGTGTATATCTAATCTATTCCATTGATCCACTCTATTTCTTAGCCAATAGCAAATGGTTTTGATGACTGCTGCTTTATAATATAGTTTTAGGTTTGGTTATGCTAACCCACCATCCCTTGTACTTTTTTTCATTAATTCCTTTGATATTCTTGGCCTTTTGTTCTTCCCAATGAATTTTGTCATTATTTTTTCTAGGTCTATAACATAATTGTTGGGAGTTTGATTGGTATGACTGAACAAGTAGAACAAATTAGGCAGAATTGTCATTTTTATTATGTTAACTCATTCTACTCATAAGCAATTGATATTTTCCCCTATTGTTTAGATCTGAGTTTATTTGTGTAAGAAGTGTTTTGTAATTATGTTCATATAGTTCTTGCATTTGTCTTGGCAGGTGAACCCCCAAGTATTTTATTTTGTCTATAGTGATTTTAAATGGAATTTCTCTTTCTATCTCTTGCTGCTGGGTTTTGTCAGTAATATGTAGAAATGTTAAAAACTTATGTAGGTTTATTTTATATTCTGTAACTATGATAAAGCTGTGAATTATTTCTAGTAGGTTTTTGGATTGTTTTCTAGGATTTTCTAAGTATATTATCATGTCACCTGCAAAGAGTGATAGTTTTATTTCCTTATTGCCTCTTCTAATTCCTTTAATTCCTTTTTCTTTTCTTATTGCTGAAGCCAATATTTCTAGTACAGTATTCACTAATAGTGGTGATAATGGGCATCCTTGTTTCACTCCTGAACTTATTGGGAATGTTTCCAGTTTCTCTCCATCACAAATAATTCTTGCTGTTGTTTTAGATAAATGCTGCTTATTATTTTAAGGAAAGTTGCCTTTATCCATGTCCTCTCTCGTTTTTAACAGGAATAGGTGCCCTATTTTGTAAAAATCTTTTTTCTGCATCTATTGTGATTATCATATGATTTCTCTTGGTTTTGTTATTGATATGGTCGATTATAACAGTTTTCCTAATATTGAATCAGCCCTGCTTTCTTGGTATTAAATCTACTTGATCATATTATATTTTCCTGATATAATAAGTTGTTGTAATCTCTTTGCTAATATTTTTTTTTTATTAAAAGCTTTTTATTTACAGGACATATGAGTGATTTTTCTACATTGATCTTTGCAAAACTTTTTTTTTTTGCTGTTCCAAGCTTTTCTCCTGTTTCCCCCAACTTCAACCCCTAGATGACAGGTAATCTAATACATTTTGCTAATATTTTATTTAAAATTTTTGCATCACTATACCTAGTGAGATTGGTCTGTTATTTTCTTTCTCTGTTTTGGCTCTTCCTGGTTTAAGTACCAGTACCATATTTGTGTTATAGAAAAAATTTGGCAGTATTCCTTCTTTATCTATTTTTCCAAATAGTTTAACATAGTATTGGAATTAATCATGCTTTAAAAGTTTGGTAGAATTCACTTATGAGTCCTTTTGGCCCTGGAGATTTTTCCTTAGGGTGTTCATTTATGACTTGTTCAATCAATTTCTTTTTCTAAAATGGGATGGCTTAAGAAATTTATTCCTTCTTTTTTATCCTGTCAAAATATATTTTTTATAATATTCATCCATTTTGGTTAGATTGTCAGACTTGCTGCCATACAGTTGGGAAAAATGGTTCCTAATTATTGCTTTAATTTATTTTTCATTAGTAGTAAGCTCACCCTTTTCATTTTTCATGCACGTGATTTGTTTTTATTTTCCCTTTCCTTTTTTAATCAACTTGATCAAAGGTTTATCTATTGTACTTTTCTTCAAAAAACCCAACACTTTAGTTTTATTTATTAATTTCAAATTTGCTAATCTCTTCTTTAAGTTTCATAATTTCTAATTTGGCATTTAATTAGAGATTTTAATTTGTTCTTTTTCTACCTTTTTAATTACATGCCCAATTCATTGATCTCCCATTTTTCTATTTTATTCATGTAGCTATTTTAGAGATATAAAATTTCCCCTAAGAACTGCTTTGACTGCATCCCATCGATTTTGGTGTGTTGTCTCATTATTGTCATTCTCTTGGATGAAATTATGGGTTGTTTCTGTGATTTGTTGTTTGACCCACTTATTTTTAAGATTAGATTATTTAATTTCCCACTGGCTTTTACTCTGTCTTTCTTTGTTTATTGAATATAATTTCTATTTCATTGTGATCTGAAAAGGAAGCATTTACTATTTCTGCCTTTCTGTGTTTGATTGTGAGGTTTTTATGCATAATAAATGTTTTCTTTTTGTGTTGGTACCATGTGTAGCTGAGAAAAAGGCATATTCCTTTATGTCCCTATTTAATTTTTTCCAGAGGGCTATGTGACAGAGTGCTTAATTTTCAACCTGAAAGAACTGGGTTCAAATACTAACTGTTACAGAGGGGCAATTCTGAGAAAGAAAATGGGGGGGTCAGTATACCTATAGTTTCCAATAACTTCTTTACAATTATTATTTTGTTGAGATTAGTAAGATTCAGTATAAATTCTAAAGACAGTATATCATGTCAAATAGACAGTCATTTTGTGCTAGTTGTCAAGATTCTATAAAATATCTTGATTCCTGTAAAGAATAATATAATTTACTAATATTTAGGGTAGGGATTTTGCCTCACTCATGCTATGTTATCCACATGGTGACTAGTAGAGTGTCATGAACTCTGTGTGTACACAGTGAATACTTAGTGATGATTAATTCCAAAAGGCTCTAGAGTCTTCAAAAAAAATTTTGAAAAGAGGAAAATTTGATCTATCCAAGTATCTATCTATCTCTTTACCTACCTACCTATTTACCTACCTACCTACCTACCTACCCACCTATCTGTCTTCCTTATGGGAGAGATAGACTGACAGGAATATTTCATTATATTTTGGAGGGACTCGGGGTGGGGGAGAGGGTATTCAAGAGAATCAGCTTCAATACTCTGCAGATAACATACAAAACCAATATGGGAGGAGGAACTGATTTGTTTTGTCTAACCCCAGAGTATAGAAGTAGCAGCATTGGGTATGAATTACAGTGAAGCAAATTTCAGCTCCATGACAGGGAAAAATGCTTACAATTAATTAGTGCTTTCCAAATGTGGGTTAGGCTACATTAGAAGGTATCACATGTTCCTCAGAGAAGGTGTTCAAGCAAGGACAGAAAACCCACTTTGTGGAAAAATTGTAGAGACAGGTGGATTTTAGACACAGTTTGGGCTAGAAGATTTCAGAAGTCTCTCTGGGGATAAAACCAAAATGGTGGAGTAAAGCCAGGAAGCTGCTCAAGCTCTCCCAGTTTTCCTTGAAAACCATCTCAAACTAACATGTTGAACAGAGTCTGATGGAACGAAACCATTCTCCAGCTCAAGATAGACTGGAAAAACTTCAAGAAAGATCAGTCTCATGGGGGTGAAAAGGGTGTTCAGCCCAGCTCAGACAGATTCTGGGAAAACCAGGGAGAGGGTCTTAATCACAGATGATCAGCCAGTAAGACTCTTATTTCTGGCTCAGTAGAGAAACAGGTCAGTGGAGCAGCTTCTAATCCCAGCTCAGTAGACAAACTCTGGGAAACCAAAGTGCTTCCTGAAAAGAGAAGGTCAAGCTACCCTTGAAAAAACAAGGGGCTCCTGTGCTCAAAGGCAAGGCTCAGAGCAGCACAGGAGGCTTGGAGCACCCTTTTTATCCCAGAAGCAGAGTGCAACCATAAAAGTAATAAAAAAAAAAAAAGAAAGAAATACCAAAAAGAAAAGGAAAGAAAATGAGCAAGAAACAGAAAAGAATCTTGACATAGAAAGCTACTATGGTGACGGGGAAGACCAAAATACCAACTCAGAAGAGGACAAAATGTCAACAGAAGAAATCTCAAAAAATAATATGAATTAGTCTCAAACTCAAAGAGGCTTCTTGGAAATTCTCATAAAAGACTTTAAAAGGCAAATAAGAGAGGTAGAAAAAAATGAGAAAGGAAAATAGAGGTATGCATGAGAGAATCAATAGCTTGAAAAGGGAAGGAAAAATTGATTAAAACAACTCAAAAAGTAGAATTAACAAAATAGAAGAAGAGATGCAAAAGCTAACTGAAGAAAATCACATAAAAATAGAATAGGGTAATTGGAAGCTAATGATTCTGTGAGAAAGCAAGAATCAGTCAAACAAACAAAATAATGAAAACACAGAAAAAAATGTGAAATAGCTCATTGGAAAAATAGGTGACCTGGAAAATAGATCCAGAAGAGACAATTTAAAAATTATTGGGCTATCTGAAGGCCATGACCAAAAAAAAAGAGCCTAGATAACCTTCTATAAGAGGTCATTAAGGAAAACTCCCTCAATATTCTTGAAACAGATGGGAAATAATCATTGAAAAAATCCATCAATTGCCCTCGGAAAGACATCTCACAAGGAAAACTCCAAGGATCATTGTTGCAAAAATTCATAACAATCTCAAGGAAAAATACTTCAAGCTGCCATAAAAAACAGTTCAAACATCAAGGAGCAGCAATCAGGATTATCAGGAACTGGCAGCTTCTACAATAAAAGATTGGAGGTCCTAGAATACCATATTCCAAAAATCAAAGGATTAAGGTTTACAATAAAAAATTAACTACCTAGGGAGACTCAGCATCATCTTTTAGGGGAAGCAATGGAGCTTCAATGAAGTAAAAGGCTTTCAATCATTACTATTGAAAAACCCAGAACTAAACAGAAAACTTAATCTACAAACACAGATCTCAAGAGAAACAGAGAAAGATAAATAGGGGAAAATATATATATTAATTAAAAGTTAAACTGTTTACATCCTATATCAGAAAAAGATATTTGCCATTCTTGAGAACTGTATCTGTTACTGGGACAGACAGAGGAGGGCATCACATGGACTGAGGTGTGGTTGGTAATGGACTCTAATGTGATGAATCAAAGAAAAAAATATTAAGGGTTAGAAAAAGGTTTGTACTGGAAAAAAGGAAAAGGGATATATAATGGGACTATCAGTTCACATGAAGAGGTACAAAAGACCTATTACAAATGAGTGAAAGAAGGGAAGGGGATGTCTGAAGCATGATGTCATCAGTTTTGGCTCTAAGAGGGAACAAATCATTCAGTTTGGTATAGAAATTCATCCAACCACATACAGAAGTTGGAAGAGAAAGAAAAAAAAGCAAAGGGAGGGCAGAAACATTAGGGAAAAAGGGAAGAGAAGGAAGGAAGGAGTGATAGAAGATAAGGTTAGTGTATAGAGTGGGTTAAAAAACTATTAAGGAGGGGGGAGGGGTGATAGGAGATAAAATAATCGGTGAGGTGGGTAAAAAAGATACTACTTAGGACAGGGTGGAAAAATAGAACAAAAATATATGCAGGGGAGAAAACAGGGTGGAGGGAAATACAGAGGTGGTAACCACAACAGTGAATGTGAATGGAATGAACTCTCCCATAAAACAAAGCCAATAGCAGAATAGAATAAAAAACTGAATTCTACAATATGTTGTCTACAAGAAATACATATGACATAGAGAAACACATACTGAGTAAAGATGAAAGGCTGGAACATTTTTTATGCTTCAGCTGAAGTAAAAAAAAAAGCAGGAATAGCAATTCTGATCTCACATAAAGCAAAAGTAAAAATAGATCTTATTAAAAGAGATAAGGAAGGAAAGTACATCTTGATAAAGGATACTGTAAATAATGAAGTAGTGAGGATACTAAATGTATATGGCACCAAGTGGTAGAGCAGCCAAATTCCTAGAGAAGAAATTAAGCCAGTTACAGGAAGAAACAGACAGCAAAACTGCACTAGTTTTAATAGCTCGACATTCTTGTTAAGATTTTTTCTTCTTAACTATGAATTGAGGAGTTACTCCTTTCTGCAATCTGTTATCAAGTCAAGTTGAAAAGCATCTATTAAGTATCTTGTCAAACATTGTGCTTAGTGTGAGAATAAACAGAGAGGGAAAAACCTAGTTCCAGCCTTCAGGGAGCTCACAATCTGAAGTGAAAGCATATCAACAATCACTCTCTGAAGGAATGCTCTCCCCACCCCTGTAGCCAAAAAAAAAAAAAAAAAAAGAAAGAAAGAAAGAAAGAAAAAAGGAAAAAGGAGGGGGTGCTGTTTATTATTCTTAGAATTCACTGAACATATCACCTTATTCGGAGCTATGGCATTTCTCATACGATTGTTACAGATCTGCCACAGTTTTAAATTCATCTTTTTAGCTAACCTTGCTTCTATCTTTTATCCATATTTGTTTAATCTTCTCTGTAGGTTTGTGGGTTTCATGCAGGTCCACATCAGTTTCTTTAGATGGCTTCCCTTTTTTTTTCCTCCTAGAAATTGTCTTGATATGTGTCTTCAGAATTTCATTCACAAGAGTTACCTTCCTTTCTGGATCTGACTTACTATATTATTTTAGTCCATAAGAGCCAACCTTTCTCTGAAGCCTTTGAATTCAGCTCCACTGAAACTCAGCCTGCATGCTGGTCTATTCTGAGCTCTCTTTTCTTTTTCTATGACTAATTCTAAGATGGAGAGGTCATCTTACCCTGGAGTGACCTACTTCAGTAGCCAGTTCCTCTTTAATGAGACCCAGTCCCTAATAACAGTTCCTCTGGTTGCATCATACACCTTTTAAAGCATCAAATTATCATTAAGGCCAGTCAAGCATTTAATCGTGGTTCTGCTTTGGGCAGAAAATCTCCAGCAAACGTCTGAACAATTGAAGTTCCTCATAATTATTATATCATGTCTCTCTAACTAGCCTATTATTTCCCCAAACTCATCTATGCTTCCCTTCTGTTTAGGTGGTCTCTTTTATATGCATTGTCTCAAAAGAATTAATTTAATTAAATTAGTAATTAGTGTAAAAGAAATTAAAGTATAAAATTTCAGTAAGATTTTAGAGATATTCTTTGCCGAGTTCTCCTATTGAGCTTCAACTTAAACCCCTTTATTTCCAGACTTCATGTAGATAAAAAGGTGTCAAATGCTACTGGTTCACAACACTCAACTTGATTAAAATGTAATTAAGAAATAGTTAACAAAATAAATAAAAACAAAATAAAACACAATTGACATTACATTTTAAAATTCAGTATGTCACTCCTGAAAGGACCCTTACAGATTAATTAGTGGCACACATTTCTATTTGAGTATGACACCACAGCTCCAAAGTATATCTTGTTAATATATAATCCTATTTGGTTACTATTTTAATATAATTTTTTTTTCTGAATAAGGTATATGCTTACAGAATCATCCAAGTAGGAGATTCATTCTCCCTTCCCCTAATCCCTAAGGTTATCTTGATATTTTAGAAGCCTTCTCTTTCTCTTGTTCATGATCAGTCCACTCTTTTCTACTGTGGTTTATTGGCCTGAAATAATTATTTTTGGCTTCTCAAAATGTCAAGAAGGAATTAATTTTAAAAATATTAAATGGTCATGCTCTTTTTAATGAAAAGATATAATTATTTTTTTAAAAAAATGTTAGCAGTCATGATGCTCTGTCTTTTTCTGAGAAGAGCAAATATATTAATTAAAAACATTTATTAAACACTATGTGCTAAGCAGTAAAAATAATTACAAAATTGAAGACCATCCCTGATCTTAATGAGTTTATATTCCATCTGGGAAGCCACACACAGAGGGGAAAGGGAGAAAGATGAGGACAGCTTCAAGAAGTTACTGGAATGGTGATCCAGACCATAAAAGAGTTGGTATTGTTATATCCCATGCAGGAGCCGTGATAGGATAGATTTTGTAATAGTTCCTTATTAGGGAACTGGAGAAAGAATACAATTACCACCATCACTCTTTCTCCTCCTCCTCCTACTTATTATTGTTGTTGTTGTACTTGTTTTTTTTTCTTTTTTTTATTAAAGCTTTTTATTTGTATAACATATGTATGGGTAGTTCCCCAGCATTGATCTTTACAAAGCTTTCCATTACAAATTTTACCCCCAGCCCCCTCCCCTCCCCTAGATGGCAGGAAGTCCACTACATGTTAATAATGTTGAAATGCTTGAGAAGTTATGCAAGAAAAATCCTATCTACAAGAAAAAAAAAGAATCAGAGAAAGGCAACACAATGCAAGCAAATGTCAATAGAGATCATGAAAATGTTACATTGTGGTCCATATTTCATATCCCTCTCTCTGGGTGTATATGGTTTTCTTCAGTGAACAATTGGAACTGGTTTGATACAATTCTTTGTTGCAGAGAGCCATGTCCATCAGAATTGATGTACTTGTATAAAATTGTATAATATATTTTACATACATTGGGAGAAACTAGGTGGTACAGTGTATAGAGTTCCAGGCCTGAAACCAGGTTGACTTATCTTTCTGAGTTCAAATCTGGCCCCAGGTACTTAATAGTTTTGTAATCCTAGGCTAGTCACTTCACTATGTTTGCCTCAGTTTCCTCATCTGTAAAATGAGTTGCAGAAGTAAATGGCAAACCACTCCATGAAGAGCTAAACATGATTGAACAAGAACTAAAGTCTATCTATCTATCTATCTATCTATCTATCTATCTATCTATCTATCTATCTATCTATCTATCTATCTGTCTGTCTATCTATCTATCTATCTATCTACCTATCTACATGTGTATATATATAAATGCACTTTATCCACATACATAAGAATCCTACATATGTTGTGGATAGAGTACTAGAGTTAGATTGTCTGGGTTGAATTCTCATCTCTTACAACCTGTGTGATTCTGGGAAAGTAACTTCATTTCTCTATGCCTTTGTTTCCCCATCTATGAAATAAGAGGGTGAAATTAGATGATCCCTAAAGTGCTCTATCCAGAACACCAGCATATCTTTGCCAAGGTGGATTCATGGAGCAGAAGCCTGCATATAATTAGCAGAAGTAAGTTCTTGTCCTATCCAGTCAGGTATCAGGTCAAATGTACAAAAGAAAAGATAAGAAAGAGCTGTCACCAGTTCCTTGTTTTTTTCTCTTTCTGGGAAGAGAGATCTGGCATTTCTGATTTTCCTCAAGAGAAAAAAATAAGTTAGAGTCACCTCTGTAATAAAAAGCAGCAATTTAATGTTCTGCCCAAGTTCTGAAACGACTAAAATTGTTTTCCTCTAATGCCTTTATTATAATAGTGATCGTTTTGATCTTCCCACATTTAACTCTATTGTTCCTCCTGCTTTCTGATGCTTCTCACAGCTTATGCAGACACTTGGTTTGCAAAGTTAACCACTCTAGATACAATTTGATGCTGGAATTTTCCTGCTTCTTGCTTGTCAATAGCTTATTAGGTAAGAGACTGGAATAACAGAGCTGAGCAGGTGAAAGAAAGGCAATTATGTTTAGACCCCTTGTGATTGCAAGCACTTGACTAGGCCAGAGAGATTTTCTTGACATATCTACCTTAATGCTGGTAGGCTACATGAATTTGGAACATCAAGCTTGAGGTAAATGGTATTAGATTTGAATTTGTAAAAATATATGCTTTGAAGAAAGCGGCTGGCTGTCTATTGGAATGTTGCTTAAAACCCATATACATTTCTACCCTTTCAGAGCTTTTATTGACTCCTGTTAATGACAAAAAATTTCAGATAAATCTTTGAAATAGCAAATGTTTTCCAGCCATCCTTCTTCCATGCAATCAACTAACAGTTCTAACAGTTCTGACCTTTAAAAGACTATCTGTCATTTCTAAATCTTTCACAAAACACAGTGTGCACTTTGATGGGGTTATTCAGAAGGATGCCCTTTCTTTAGAATGGGTTTCATTGCCTACCAGGGATGGAAGATGCAGTGTCTCTAATTGTGGCTTTGCCCATTCACTGCTGTGATTTCACTGTAAAGAGAAAATCAAAGAAGGTCTATTTGCAAAGGCAAACCAAGAGAGGGCTGAACTTTGAAATGGCTGCTAACTTCTAGCTTCCTGACAAGGATCTCAGATGAAACATTTCTTCAAGATCTACACTCTGTCTGGGAATGGAGAGAAATGGAAACTTTTCCTGGTGTATCCTAGAAAATAACATACTCTTATAATTACTAGCTGTCTTCAAAGGATAGCTCCAGACCACTCCTGATCCCATTCCCACCCCAGCAAAAATTGTTCATGTTGGTTCCTCTTTGAAATCACATTATAGAGTTAACAAAAGCCAAAGGAGAGATAATTGTACTTGGAATCTGGAAGGTGTGGATTCAAATCCCCTGCTTGATATATACTGTGTGATCCTCTCCAAATTATACACACACAATATTTTAGTACACAAGGTTAGATACCTAAGACCATAGGTTAGAGACAATGCTGATATGTATGTACAAAAGGTAATTTCCACACTAACAGATGCATACTAATAAAATAATAGGTCTGATTTTGAAAATGTGCATGTGTACATACATATATGTGTATGTGACTTATTTCTTCATATCCCTAATTAGAATGAAGTGCTTGAAAAGAGAGGATTTTCTTTCCCTTATTTTTCCATTGCCTGGCTATGTGTTTATGTGTATGTATGTATTTATACATATATGTACATCTGTACAAATACATATATACATACATGTATACACATGCCTATACACACTTATATGTGCATATTTATACATATTTCCAATATATACATCTCTGATTTTATGTGTTCTGACTTGGCTCTCTCAGATGGCTACATATCCCATTAAGGTTTCAATAAATAAAAGTCACTTAGTATGTAATGCTTAGGGAGAAACTGAGGCAGTATCACACATGGAAATTAGGTAATGCTTTATTGATGTTAATTGAGAGTTTAGAATCCATAGCTATGGATCAGGACTGGTGGGACTCTTGTCTCAAAGCACGAAGTCCACCCCGGAGACCAACACAGCCACAGCCATGTTAGCTGACTGAATACAAAGTACACAGAAGCTCCATCAAGGAACTTCAAACATTATATAGGGTCCTATAGCTCAGGGAGACAAAGAACTCATGGGAACAGCTGATCACATCTGGTGTCCAAGGAAACCATGAATTCAGTTCTGACAGGTTAGGGAGTAAGGAGTCTTGCCAAAGCAGACTGCTTGTCTGGGTCACATAGATAAGGGAGAGGTCGAGGCTGGCCATCTGGAGGTTTCATGATTACTTTGGAATGTGAGTCCAATTATTTCTGAAGGTCAGGAAGTGGGGATTGCTATTCTGGGACAGAGCATTTAAGGGAGACTGAAACAGCAATTAAGGGAGACTGATACTGCAACTGAGGGAAACAGAAAGTAACTGAGGGAGACTGAGACAGTAACTGAGGGAAACTGAGACAGGCACAACAAGTATTGTATTTAAATGGAATCAGGATCCTATCCACTGACTGTAACAGTAGGAGGAAAATAGGTAGTAGGGATTTGAACTGATAATAATGGGGAAGAGATATCCCGTAACCAGTTCAGGGTCTATTATCATCAGCTGAAAACGTATATCAACTGGGTTCTCCAAACTCTTAGAAGCCAGTGACTAGCACCTGAATTCCACTTAAACAATTAACAGAGAATAATTTTTTGCATAGGTTTATTTACTTCATAGATAAGGCAAGAACAATCGTGCATCTATTTCCCCAAGTTTTTCTGGGTATATCTTCTTTATATCACTCTCATATCTGCAAAGTAGGCTCAAAATTTAGCTTCTACATGCCATTAATCCTATTAAAGAAAATTGTTGTAATAAGCTCTTCAGATTAACAAAGAGGAGAAATATAGCCCTTGCCATCCAGGAATTATAATCAAATTAATGGGAAAACGTGTATATAACTTTGTAAAAGCAAATTATGTAAAGAGTAAACAAGAAACAAGTTACAAAGAAGGCACTAGAATGAAAAGGAGTTTGGAAGCCTACCTGAAGAAGATGGTGTGGACTTAAAGAAAGCAAGGGAAGCCAGGAGGTGGGAGAAACAGGATTATTCCTTTCATGGGGGCAGCCAAACAAAATACCTGGAGCTTAGATCTGGAATCTAAATGTGGCAGGGACAAGGATGTAAAAAGAATAAAAGGGTAAATAGTGTGTAACTTCGCTATGAAAGACACTGAATGCAGAAGCCAAGATTTTGGTTTTGGTTTTCTCTCTTTGCTTTTCTTTGAATCTTTGTACTTAGCATAGCACCTGGAATATAATAAATGCTTAATCAATGATTATTGACTCAATTATTATGAAAAAATGTCTGGGTTCTCAAAGAAATTATATTCTACTACTGTATATGTTTGGGTGCACATAAGTACAATAAAAGAAAAGAAACAGTGCTATCAACTTGTTGGGAGTGGGCATGGGAATGGGAGAAAACATTGGGATGTGGACAGTATTTCTAGAGGTGAAGGCACCTGAGTTGAGCTTTGAAGAAAAACAAAATGGCTAACAGACTGAGATGAAAAGGGAACAATTTCCAATGATGGCTGAAAGCATATACGAATAAATGAATATGGGTGAACATTTGGTAGAATATCAAAGATTTCAAAGTTAAAAAAAATGTCAGAAGTTCAATTATTTCAATGATGCAAAACTTTTTCTACTAGTTGATTTAGACAGTCCTTGTGAGTTATGATGGGGAAATACTGGAGTGAAAGGGGTTAATCTAAACACTTTCTTTTCCATTAATTTTTTTCTAAAGTAATGATATTTTTCTTAAATATTTCCTTGCCTTACTATCAGCTTTTAATGAGAAATTAGATATTTATCTCATGAGATCACCAAAGCAAATGGAATACATAAATTAATAATATTTTAGCATCATCACCACCACTTAATGGAAAGCTTGGTTTTAATAGCGTACTGCGATCTCCTAAGTTGCTAGTTAAGAAAATAAGATCAGATGGCTTTAAGATAAAAAGGACTTTATAGATCCTCTAGGGCAACACACTTATAAGTTAGGAAATGGAGGACCCATGAGGTTATACCCATTACCCAAGGTCACACAAGTAATAAGTAGCTGAGGTGGGATTTAAACTTAAATTGATGATAACTATCCTCATGTTCCTTCTGCTCTATTGCCTTTGATATAAAGGAAATTGAGAAAGAAGGAAAGGAAGGAAGAAAGGAAGGAAAGAAGGAAAAATAGGAAGGAAAGAAGGAAGGTGTAAGAAAAAAAGAGAGAGAAAGGCATTGATTTAGGGAAGTTTCGTGTTCAAGTCTCATCTCTCACTAGTTAAGTATTTGTAAACTCATTTATAAAATGGCCATAGTGACCATAATCTTACCTGTCTCAAGGGTAGGAGTGGGGAAAACAGATAAACTGATGTGATGGATATGTCTGTGCTTTAAACAAAATCACATTAAATTTGCTTTGCATATGGGATTATAGGCATTCTTAAAGGTCTCACTATGTGCCAATTACTGGGGATATAAAGATAAAGGTGAAATGAGATACTATGAACTATTTAAGGAACCTGGACTTCAGAAAACTTGGTAATTTCACACAATTCCCCATAAATATCACTGAAACTCCTGTATCAATGAAAACCCATGCTAAGGGTCATTTATTGCAGCATTTTCACTTAACCAAAAGAAATCAGTAGTTATTGTTGTTACTTTTGTTATTTTTGAGTTCATCCTCTTTAGTATCAGTCTTTGAGAGGGAATTAATTGGCCATGTTACTCTTTCTTCTCAGCCTTTAGAAAAGGCTTTGTGGAGGTTCTGTTTATTCACTTGGAATTACTTTCACTTGCAATTTCTTAAAGTTGGTGAATAACTAACTTTTGGCATAAGAAAGACCACAGATTTTTAAGATTCATGGAGCCTTGGAGATCTGTTCTCTCATTTTCAAGTTATGGAAAATTGAGAACCATAGAGATAAAGATACTTGACCAAGGTTACATGGATAATATGAGTAAGTAACAGAGCTGAGCTTCCAATGGATCTATAATTTTCAATCCAGTTGGGAATTACAATCCATCTATTCAGACATTTGATGAATAGAAATAATCTATTTCTAAGTACCGTGGAAAAATTTTCACAACCTCTTTGAATATCTCAAGTCAGATCACTCAAAAACATGTATTATGAATGAAATAATTTATTTGCATTCAGAATAAAATTAATATAACTCTGAGAAACATTTCAGATACTGCATAGACTAAACCTCTCCTCCTCCTTTTTCACTAGGTCTGTAGATCTATAGATTTAGAGATGGGAGGGACATTACAGGCCACCAAGTCCAACCCTCTCATTTTATAGATAAGTTCAAAGAGGTTGAATCACATATTCAACAATTATCTGAAACAATACCTTAGCTCAAATGTTTCTAAGTCCAATAAATACTCTCTTTCTGCTGTGTAACCTCACTACCACCCCACTTTTCATCCTGAAGTTTCATTATAAATTCTCAATCACTTGATATCAGGTATAATTCTAATGTCATTTGATGAATCATGTGTACTGGCTGGTTAGAATTTCATTCATTAGTCCTTTAATATTTGAACTGGTGATTACCATCACTAATTCAGGAATTAGTCACTGAATTTAAGGGGTGAAAGGAAGATATATGCTAATGAGCAGAGATTTTCATAGCAATCTTAGAGAAGGGAGATTTTAACTTTCTTAAGACTTAGCTCCTACTTCAATTTCAATCTGAATATGATAATTTAAACATTTTGGAGCAGGATTGGGGAATGGTAGATTGTATAGGATAAAGGTTTTTAATTAGATATTCTAAAAGAAGACTTTCATCCTTAAAAAAAAAAAAGGGTTCATTCCTTTCAGATTGGAATTAGGAGAATCAAAGAAATTACCTTTCATGCTCTTGTCCTTCTTACTCTGGGCTATATTTCCTTTTTGATCTTTTAATTTTCTGTATTGGATTATTTTTGGAGGGGAAATCAATGTATCTATACATACGCACATATGTGTGTGTGTACATACACACACTAATTTTCCCTCCAAATACTCCAATGCAGTGTATACCCCCCACACACACACATATATATATACATCTCAGATTGGGCATATGTGTAATGTGTACATTTACCATAGATTGTATATGTGTATATACACACATACACTCACAATCAGTCTTCAACTTTTTTGGGAATAATATTCCTAGAAAACTGTATTGATTACAATTTTATTGTGATATTATTACCTCTGTAAGGAGAGGATAGTAATAACAGCTGACTTGCATATAACACTTGAAAATTTGCAAAACACTTTACATAAAATATCTTAACAAGTTTGAGAGAAAGACTGACCTGCTTTGATAGAATTTCTTCGCCCAGTAATTCTTAAGATTGGGGAAATCACAGATTCAACCCTTGTCACCCATCTTATTTGACATCTTCCTATTAGATAAATGTTATAAATATTGCCAGCATGGCATAATAGAACCCTAGATTTTAAATCTGGGAAGGAGTTTAAATCCTTCAAATTAACTGAATCATTTTGCATATGAGGAGTCTAAGGTGCAGAAAGGCTAAATCACATAGGTAGTAAGAAATTAATGCAAAATGTTTAATGCAATTGTGATTATAAGTTCAGTATCTTATCCATTATGTCACTGTACCTTCATTGTTATTCTATTTTATACATGAGGAAACTGAGGTATGAAGAGGTTAGTGATTTAATCAGCCTTATAGAACTTGTGAATATGAAAAGTAGAATTTGAATTGAGTTGTTCCTAACTACTTCTGCAGACACTATGAATAGTCTATGAATATAATAAAGCACTACAATGCAATCTTCTAAGATATGCCAGACAAAATAGTCAGATTTGATTATAATTGGGGGGTGAAATAGTCAGAAATTTAGAAACTATCATCTCTGTCATTAAATAATGACCTTTCCCCTTGGTAATTGGTAAGAGCAACTCCTTTTGATTGGTATTTAAGGATACAATTTGGCCCCAACCTATCCTTCCAGAATGCTTTTTCCCATTAGGTATTCATCATTCCAGCTAAAAAACTGGTTACCCTTTCCAATATGTGACATTTTATCACCAAACCATTTCCAGTCATCTTGACTTTTGTGTTGCTGCTAGACTTTAATGACTCTCGAATAGATAGTAAGGCTAAAAGCTTTGGGCAACTGCCTCACTTAAATTCATTTCATGTTTAAATCAAGACATCACCTGGCAATATCTTCTGTTATCTTTGAAAAGCAATGTCAAACATCAACAACAACAACCGTTTTATCAGCTCATCCCTTGTTCCCACAGGCTGCCCCTCATGCCTGAGAATAACATCTTCCATCATTTTTCCCTCATGGAATATATCTAGCTTCTTTCAAATGTTCAGCTCAAGTTTTACCTTTTTCAAAAAATTTTTTCCCCTAATTTCCCCAAATGAGCGCATTTGAACACATACACACACATACATATATTACATATGTATGTATATAAGCATATGTATTACATATATGCATAAATGTATGTAGATATATGTGTGTATATATTTACTTTTTTTTTCTCAGCTGTGTATATGTTGCTCTCCTGTCTCACTCTCCAAGTAGAATGTAAGCTCTGTGAGATAAGGAGTTGGTTCAGTTTTGTGTTTGTATTTAGTGCCTAGCTGACTGTTAGGTACAACTGTGACTTCTTCTTGTCAAGGCTTGCCTTAGTAGCTAAGCTCTTCAATCTGTCTAGACTATATAAATAATTACTTTGATCCTGTGGTTGTTGTTATTGTTATTGTTGTGGTGTTATTGTTGTTGTGTCTTCATTTAGAAATTAACAAGGACGGGGGCAGCTAGGTGGCACAGTGGATAGAGCACCAGCCCTGAAGTCAGGAAGACCTGAGTTCAAATCTCGTCTCAGACACTTAACATTCCCTAGCTGTGTGACCCTGGGCAAGTCACTTAACCTCAATTGCCTCAGCAAAAAGAAAAAAAAAAAAGAAAAGAAAAAGAAATTAACAAGGACAAGACAGGCCTTTGGTACCAGTGACTCATTTTCCAGGCAGTTAAAAGGACTATGGCAACATTATTCAAGAAATTTACAAGTAAAAAATTCAGCAATTTTCCTATCCAGTGATATTGTAAATGAGATAAAGAGAGTTGGAGTCACTTCTAATCTTTCATTGTGATGTATTAGAAGCCATTTAATGACCACAAAGTCAAATGTCTCCCAGAGAGAAGAAAACAAGACAAAAACAATGCAGCCAAATCTTTACTTTCTGCCCTGCTGAAAATGAGCAATGAGTACCCCAGCTAATATTAGCTCACAGTCATGCATCATGACCATAGGGACTGGGACCTGAGAGGTCATTGTCAATCACAGCCTCAGTCAACAAGATCCATGTCCCAGAAGAACTTAATTTATCATCAAATTCTAGTTTTACTATTCTGTCTTCCCTTATGTTTATGTAATCGATCCAATAAGTACTTATTAAGTACCTATTATATGCCAGGCACTGTGCTAAGCATGGAGGACATTCCTACCATGATCAATATTCTCCTTGCTTGCAATAACCTAGGTGGTATCTCAGCTTTAAATACAAAATGGAGATAATCCATCAGGAAATTTTAATGTTCTTAAAAATAGAAGATTTAAAATTCAGATGCCAGAAAACTGAAGTAAAGCACATCTCAATCTTAAGATACTGCCATCCAATACTCCTCAATTATATAATTTCCTATTCTATAGGCATGTACCAGAAAAGAATCTTTAAAAGCAAATCAGTCATCTTTGTTTAAAATATTTGTGTTTTTTTTTTCATTAAAAGTGCTTTTAGTATATTCTTCACAATGTTATTGGGAGAATTAATTGTGTGGCCAAATAAAGAAATACTACCTAAGTTATCACTATTTCCTCCCTTGTATTCACAAGAGGAAATAACTCGTGGAATCCTGAATTAGTTGGAAACAAGAGCTATTGATGAAATATCAATTTTGACTGATTATATTATATAAGGTAGGAAGCATCTGGATGGTTCAATGGATAAACCACCAGGTCTAGAGTTAGGAAGATCTGAGTTCAATGTCAGATACATAATAGCTTTGTGATCTTGGACAAGTCACTTCATCTCTGTTTGCCTTAATTTACTGGAGACCAGGAAATGGAAAACCACTCCTGTATCTTTGTCAAAAAAAATTCCCTATGTACAATTTGGTCCATGAAGTCATAAGAGTCAAACACAACTGGATGACTAAAAGATGTGCTATATAATCTGGCCTATCTTAAATTTCAGACATAATCTACTCCATCATTACAGTGTACTCAGCTCTATTGAAACCAAATTTCCTTTTCTAACAACGCTTTAGGTATTTTGAAAAATTTCAGTGAATGATCAGCATTTTCAATCAATAAAATCACCGGGCATAAATGATATAAAATGCTAGAATCTGGATTTCAATCTAGAATATGAAAAATCTTTCATTAAATATTTTGAGCCTATAGTGTTAGCACTTAATCTTTGGGATGAATTTTGAATGTGCAAGGAACTTTCAAATAAATTGGATTTAAGACCCTTTGCTCTACATTCTTAAACCTAATTCAAAAACCTGGGTTTAATCAATAAATTATTTTATTTCACTAACAAACTTGTTTGAGGGTGAGGGGAAAGATTGAATTCAGTACAATTGCTGTAAAACTTCTAAACTTGCAGAATAGGGGACAGAGGAGGACAGAATGTTTGGCCTGAATTCAATTATTTTCCCCAAAATTAGTTTGTGTGTATCTTTACTTTTGCAATGTGACCTAAGAAATTGATTGACAGACATATAGTCACATCAGATTCAGTTCTAGTACCATAAGATCATAGATTTTGAGATGGAAAAAACTTCAGAAATCATCTATTTGATTCTTCTTCTTTTGACATCAAAATCATTTTCTGTATACCACATGTCCCAAATAGAAGCCTGCCATGAAACAACAAAAAAAGCCAGTAGAACAACTGATGACTTTATTGGACAGAATATATAGCATTTTCCCTATGTAGCCCTTTAACTTTCTTCTGAAAAGATTGAGTTCTGATTCATTATTCAGGAACAAGATTAGTTGTCATAATTGCTTAGTTTTTTTTGCCTTTGTTTATGTTTATTTTCATGTGTGTGATTTCAGAAAATATATATTATTTTCCTCTTGCTTACTTCATTCTGAATCAGTTTGTACAACTCTATATCTTTCTCCAAATTTCTCATCATGATCTTAACTTGATGCCCAATAAAATTTCATTGACACCATATACCACAAATTCTTCACTGAATTGGCACCTACTTTCCATATTCATGTCTGTTCTATCACCAAAAACCCAAATCTTATAGAATCAAAAAATTGTAGAATTGGAAGGAATCTCAAAGACTATCTAGCTGAACTCAATATGTTGGAATATATGGGGTCTTTCTTTTGTGATCGTCACATATTTTCCTAGAAATAAAATTATCAAATGCATGAATAATGTATATTTTTTTCTTACATAAGTCGAACAGCACTTTCATAATTCATAGGAAAAAACTGACTCTTCTAGAATCATACAAAGTGGCAATCAGAAAAGCTGGTATGTCAAATCCAGCAGCATCACATTATTCCTGAAGTTGAAAACAAGTTAGCAACTTGATTTAAAAGTGGGGAGGTTGGATAAGGGAGACAGTGCAGAGATGTATTTTCAGTACAAGGAGAGATTATACATATTATCCCAAAAATCTTGGGGCAATTTTAACCTATTGAATCCATACTCTTGAAATAGCTAAAATAATGATTTTCCAAGTGTAGTCAGAGGACCCCTGGGAGTCCCTAAGACCCTTTCAGGTGATTCACTAGATCGAAGTTATTTTAATAATAATACTAAGATGCTATAAAATTTAATGCATAAATATCTATAAATATAACACACCAACAAGACATTTTAGTGGGATCATCGATAATTTTTAAGGGTTTTGTTGTTTGTCCTTTCTTCTCAAAGAGAGCCAACATTGTACAAGCCTAGCATTACCTTTTGAAATGGGTGGAAGGCAGTGATTACCCTCCAAACAATCAGTCCTTCTCCTTTACTTGAAAATAGTGAAGATTTAGAAATAGGCTGAATGTATTTAAAATATAAATCACCATCAAGATGGTGATGTCTTGATTTGCAAGTGAACCAGAGATTTGCAAAGTCATCAATCTCACTCTCTCCTCTAAGGTCAGCAGAATCCAGTGGCAAAGATTCTTGGGAGAGTAACAAAGCTTGGGCACCACTATTGCAGTGTAATTCCTTAGTATATTTGGGAAAACTCAACCTCAGTTGACAAGGATATGATTGTACTTTAAACATAAACAAAAAAATGACTCCTGCATTGAAAGTGCCAATAAACCTCGCTTTAGCTTCCAGACAAAACTTGCACGTCCCAATTACTAGTTCATCATATGTTTTGAATATAGGAACACCAAACTAAGGAGCATGTGCCATTCAAGGAAGAACTTGAAATAACAGTATTTGGACTGGTGAAGCAGAACAATGAGTTGTATAATTCAGTCTGAAGCAAACATAGGCTGTTTACAGACCCAGAGATGGGTGTGTGGGTGTTTTTCCTTGTCACAGTTGTACTCTCTTCTGAGGGCTGAAAAAAAAAACAACAAAAAATGAAAAAAAGCTTTGAAGAAATACTATTTAAGAGTGTTGGTTTTCTATTCAACAGTTTTATTACATTCAGCTGATATTACATTCAAGACAGACACAACACATGCAAGTGTAATACAACATTGTACAAGCCTAGCATCACCTTTTGAAATGGGTGGAAGGCAGTGATTACCCTCCCAACAATCAGTCCTTCCCCTTTACTTGAATATAGTGAAGATTTAGAAATAGGCTGAATGTATTTAAAATATAAAACCACAGATTGGAAGGAGAAAGGTTCTCAGAGGCCATTTGGGCCACTATTCTCATTTTACAAGTAAGGAAAACAAATGCCAAACAGGGTCAATGTCTTTCCCAGAATTACACTGATCATAATGGGCAAAACTGAAATATGAATCTCAGAACAAGCTTCTGGCTTCAAATGTAGTGAGTGCTCTCTTAGAAAAACCACAGTGTTATCCCTCTCTTCTAAATTTTTTCCCCCTTTTTCTGTGGGTATACTAGCATTTTCTGGTTTTTGCTTTTTCAATATATTGAAATTTCTCAATTTCCTCAATATATTCTCAATTTCCTTTAGGTACTTTTCCTTCTATCCCTGTAATATCAGCTAATGCTCACTAAGTAGCAACACAAAAGGAATCTATAATCAATGTATTATATTGTGATTGATTTTGCCTTCTGCTCTCAGTGTTTCTTCTTTAAGATGTATACATCTTTGTAGAAATTCAAAAATTTGGCTGTATTCATGTACAAAATGCCTTGAAGGTATCACCATTTTGTCCCTCCTTCCCTGCCCGTTCTCCATACCAAGAATATTTCTTCTTCACTTTTATCAGCCTTAGAGAAAAAGAGAAATAAGGAGCAGAGGTCATTTGCCAACTGGCTGATAAGTCCTGAATGATGGAAATGTAACTTTCTCTAATAACTATCTCACAAAACTGTCCTTGGTAGACATGGATACCATATTGAGAGGGATGCTTTCACTAATAACATCAGTGTTTGTATTCTATCTGGGTGTAAAGTGATGGATATCATTCATTTCATTAGAAACAAATAAAAACAAAACTCTGTTCCAGTAAAATTGACAGGAAAGATTTCTCTGTGGATAATATTTTTCATGCTATAAGAACCTTGGATCAAGGTAGAATCAATCTCTCTAGAGATATTTAATAAACATTGCCTGTTTTCCAGTCATTTTTTAGGCACTGGAGTTATAAAGGTAAAAGTTAAATAGTTCCCACACTCATTAATTTTATATTTGTCACCATTTAGAACTGAGAATCAAGTGATATCTCCAGGTTGTCACTTTGCTTGAACAAATCTATTTATTTCTATTTTCTTAGTTTCCTTATCTGTAAAAGTAAAAGGCTAGACTGGATGATTTCTTTTTTTTTTTAACTTTTTGGGTAATAATATTATCAAAAATTAATCTGTCCTTTTCATTAACACCCTCACTCATTTAGGCAAATTTTTATAAGTCTTGCAATATAAGTCTGCTTAGTTTTGGCAAAACAAATCTCCAAGTTAGCTAATGGACTAGACCTTTTCTAGGACCCCTTCCAGTTCTACATCCCATTACCTTGGTAACACTTTGCCAGTTCCATGCTCTCTTCCCTGCTTTGGCTGTCTCCCCACCTTCCCACTTCCCAGAACATAAAAATTCTTTCTGTCATGGGCAAGAAGGATCTCTTAAATTCACCAAGCAAGCTCCTAGAAATCCCATTTCTTCTTTTTCTTTCTTCTGTGTTAACAAAGAGAACTAGATTAGTAGAATAAAATCATGTATTTCCAAATGCTGGTATTTAAAATAGAGCTTTCCTCATTGTACAATTTACTTAAGTTTAAGACTTTTCCCTATGGGGAAGTCAGTTAATTCCTTCAGTGATGAATATCTTGGAGAGGGGGCATTGTTTAAATTGATTTTACCTTAGAAAATTATGGTCAGAACTACTTTTATTGATTTTATCATTTGTTTATGACAATTATATTGTATATAATTTTATAATTTATTATAATTTTTCATTTTTCTCATGTACATTGGAAATATTGCTATTATAGACATCAGTTCTCAATCTCTTGTCAATTCCATAATTCTAAGTTCTAAATTTACTATATTCTTTCTCTTTTCTTTCAACATATCCCAAGAATTCTATGTCTAGGTGAATATTTGAGTGGATTTCTCTGGAATAGAGATTTGCCTCCAAGTTCTATCAGACTTAGGAAATAACTTCCAAGATAAATTCCTCATGGAATTTAGCACAGACTGAGCTTCTTCTCAGGCTAGAGAATATCTGTTCTCTGCAAAGCTTTATGTAGTCCTTGGGGGACCATGCCCAGCTTGCCACCAATTTATATGGGTTCTTCTGTTAGGTTGATGGATTTTTCTTTGTACAAGAAAGAACTTTATGTTAGTTGCATTTGGAGTAGAGAGACTAGCCCACACAGAATTGTCACCCAGCTTGAAATGTTTCCATATGAATATCAAAACCCATGTAGGCATTAGAACTGCCATTGATATTAAGGTCTACTCTTTATCTATCCATGTAATCCAGGTGGAAAAAAGAGTTTTCACTGAGAAATTTAAGCCTAAAATCAGAAGGCAAGGATTCATTTATATTACATTTTAAGAAAGCCTATAGGGTCTTATGAAAGGAAATATTAATCAGCTTGGTGATACACTAGAAGAACCAAAATAGAAAATAAAACAAAACAAAACACTTTATTTTTGCTCTGGATTCAGTGCTGAAAGCACCATGACCACACTTTAATTACAAGGAGCATTAAACATCCAGCAAAAATCAGAACCTTGGATTGCTTCCATTAAGTTTTCAAGTCCCTGGATTTCTCTGCTAGTCACAACTATGTGTTGCCAAATTACAAGAGGGAAAATAAGAATGAAAAACATCACTGAATCAATGCTGTACTTGGAACAAAGTCAGCATAATTTCTAGGATATATTCTCAATGGTCATTCCCAAAGACTCTCCTATAATGTCTTCTTTTTTTTTTCTTGATTTTGTCAATTCCCAAAAATTAAATTATCATCTATCTATGAATATCACTTCCACTTTTATATACCAAATCTCTCTTCTGCAATCCATTATCAAGTTACCAGTGGTTTCTTGGCTATCTTCACCTGGATGGACATTAAGCATTACACTTTAAGCTCTTTAAGGGCAAAGACTATCTTTTTTTAAAAAGTCCCTATTTGTAATACATTTATTGCAATGTCTGACACACTTACATTTGTTGGCTGCTATCAAAGTTATAGGGTCAAAATGAACTGAGAGTGTTCTCCTTCAACTCAATCTCTCCTCTAATAATCCCTGTTCCCATAGAATATTTCATTGTACTTAGAATCAACCTTAAGTTATATTTTACTCTTTGTTCTCCTTCCCATGTACAGTCATTTACAAAGTCTTGATGATTCTACCTCATCAATATTCACCCCCATCATGCTTGCTTGACAAAGATCATATAGCTCTACCTTAGTTCAGCACTTCTTCCCTACACTAATATAATAGTTTCTGAATTGCCCTCCTTCTGCCTGGTTCTTCCATCTCCAATCCACTATCCATATAATTGACAAATGAATATTATTTAAATACTAATATAAATGCATTTCTCCCTTATTCAGAAATATTCAGGGGTTCTTTATTAACCAGAGAATAAAATACAAACTCCCCACAATAAAATAAAAACTCTCCAAAGGCCAGAAGCTCTTAGGTATTCATATGTCCTTCATCTTAATTTAGAATATTGTTAGTAAAGGCACAACACTTTCTCAGAGAAGCTGCTCTATACTAATCCACCCAGATAAGACATCTCATGGGATCCCCATCACAAATCTCAGACATATGCCTTTTCTGTGGGACTAATCTTCTTTGGCACTCTCCACAATTTTTTTATTTTCAAACCTTCAATTTCATTCCTAACAATTTTTGAAGTTATTTATTTCAGCATTATTTTAAAAATAAGCTCTGAATCATCTTCCTTCCTCAGCCTCCTCACCCATCTATTAAGAAGGCAAGAAATGTATTATCAATTATATATGTGAAATCATGCAAAAATGTTTTCATACTAATGTTGGAAAAAACCCTCAAAAACAAAGGGAAAATAGTATGCTCCAATGTGCATTTTCAAACTCTATCAGATCTCTCTAGAGGTGGATAGCATTTTCCACCAAAAGTTATCCAAAATTCTTTTAGAACATGGGATTGATCAAAAGTAGCCAATGCACTCACCAGTGATCATCATACAAAATTGCCATTACTTTTTGAAGTGTTCTTCTGGTTCTGTTCATGTAACTCTTTATCAGTTTGAATAAGTTTGCCCATGTTATTCTGAAGCCAAACTACTCATCATTTCTTAAAGTCTGATAGTCTTTCATTGCAATCATATACCACAATTTGTTCAGAAATTTCTTTCCTGGACATCACTTTAATTTTCAATTCTTTTCCAGCTGAAAAAGAGCTGCTATAAATATTTTTGTGTATGTATGTCCTTTTCTTTTTTCTTTGATTTCTTTGGTGTGTAAATGTAGTGGTGTTAATGCTGGGTCAAAGAGTATGCGCAATCGAATAGCCCTTTGGATACAATCCAAACTGTTCTCCCAAATGGTTTAGCCAATTCACAACTCCAATGGTGCCTTAATGTCTCAATTTTACTATATTCCCTCCTATGTTTGTTAGAAGGAAAGAAACATGGAAGAAAGGAAGGAAGACAAGACGGAAGGAGAGAAGGAGGAAAAGTGGGAGAGAGGGATAGAGAGAAGGAGGGAAGAAGAAAAAAGGAAGGAAAGGGAATAAATATTCCTTTATCACCACTATGTAACAAGAGCAAGGACTCTCAACTATGTAATTATTTGTTTGTTGTCCTCTAAGTAAGAATTAATTGGTCAACACTTTTGCCACCAAATGTCCTTTTAACAATTGAAAGATTGGAATTTGATACTTTAGGAGTCTTTCCATTGTGTTTGGATGGATTTTAAGGTTAACATTCACCAAGGCATTTCTCAGCAGTCTCAAATATTCTCATCCATCTGACTCCAATAGTAAAAAAGTTACACTTTTCTATGACTTGAAAACATTAGTTATATTTCTTTTTTTTCTTTTTTTATTAAAGCTTTTTATTTGCAAAATATATGTATGGGTAGTTCTTCAACAGTGACCCTTACAGAGCTTTCCGTTATAAATTTTTCCCCCCTAAGTCCCCTCCTCTCCCCTAGATGGCAGGAAATCCACTACATGTTAATTATATTAAAATACTTAAGTCGAATATATGTATACATATTTCCACACTTATCTTGCTGTGCAAGAAAAATCATATCTATAAGAAAAAAAAATCTGAGAAAGGAAACCCAATGCAAGCAAACATCTGTAGAGAGCATGCAAATATTATGTTGTGGTCCACATTTCATATCCCTCTCTCTGGGTGTATATGGCTTTCTTTTTTTTTTTTATCAGGACTTTGAGTTTTGTTTTATTTTGTATTTTTAAAATCTTCCATATAAGATGTCAAACATAGGCTAAATGCTGTTTATGTAAATGAGGACCTATGGTAATAAATCTAGTTATATTTCTTTGGCATTGAAAGCCAATTGATATATTAAAAAATGCCTTTAGGTTTTTCATTTTATTTCAACTGGGCAGATGGGTGTTTCATGGACAGAGACATGGAATAGAGAAATTCAAACTACCATAGCAAAACACATTGTGAAAAGCAGGAAGACTTTGGGAATCCATATTTTGTTGCTGGATATAGATCTGGCTTTGACAAGATGGAATTATCTGATGCCAGTTTCATTTTGGGGAAGTAGTGAAGTTATAGAATATTTTCAAGAAAGTTTGAAACTTCTCTTTGCTTATAAAGTAATCAGATAAGTAATTATGAGAAATAGTAGTTTAAAATCAATGTTGATAGCTATGCATATGTATGACACACATGTCTATATGTGTATATATATATAATTATACACACATATATATACATGCATATACATATGTGTGCATTTTAAATGTGTTTATGCATATTTATACACAAATGGAAGATAGATAAATAAAAGGCAGACGAATGGATTGTGTAATGTGGTGAATGAGAGCTGGATTTGTAGTCAAGGAACCTAGCTTTGAAGGCTTAGTCTGCTTCTCATGACTTGTGGGCTCTTAGGTCAAATATTACTTAACCTCAGCTCCTATTTCCTCATCTATCAATTACTGACATTGAACTAAATGGCCTCTACAATGCCTTCTATTTCTAAACCTATGTTTTTTAGCTAGATAGATAAATAGATAAACAGATAAATGCTAGGTAGGTAGATAATAGATGGACAGATGATGGATGGAGGGATGAATAGATGATAAATACGTAAATAAGTAAATAATAGTTGGATGGCTGGAAAGGTAGAAAGACAGACATAAATAAACAAATAGATACATGGAAACATAGGCAGTATGATATAGTACAAATACAAATAGATTTAGATGGAAAGGCTAGATTTGAAGCTCTCTTCCACTACTGACTTTATTTAGTTTCTTTCAACATCAGTTTCCTCATCTATAAAACTGTGGGGTTGGATTAGATGAATTCTAGGCAGCAGATAAGTGGCTCAGTGGGTAGAGTGTTGGGCCTGGTTTAACTTTGTGGTCATAGAGAAATCACTCAATCCTGTTTGCCTCAGTTTTCTCATATGTAAAATGATCTGTAAAATCATGTAAAATGAAAAAGAAATGGCAAACCACTCAGTATCTTTGCCAAGAAAACCCCAATTCGAATAATGAAGGGTTGGACATGACCAAAAATGACCAAACAAAAATAATATAGGGTTTCTAAATTTACTTCCATCTCATAATCATGCCGTAATTATACCATCAGTCCACAAGCAATTATTAAACTACATCCCAGACATGGTGCTAGGCTCTGGATACAGATACATAAATTAAATAGTCTGGTCTCAAGAAATTCTATTAGAGCTTTTATTCTATCTATGTAAATTCCCATGGTAATACAGCTAGTATGTGACTGAGGCACACATTGAACCCAGCTTTTCCTGATTCAAAGCCTGGCCTTCTCTATAATATACCATTATACCATACATATCCAAGTAAAATAATTATAATTTTTTAAGATCAAGAAAGCTAGGCTGAAGACATTGAAAGTAAACAAGTTAACATATTTCTATAACAATTTAACCTCCAAATTCCCTTAAGTGTTTTTAATGTAAATTTTTCTGTACATATGTAAATGTACAGATTTATTTGTATTGAAAGTAAAGCACATCTATGGGTGACTCCAGCTCCCCCTTTGCTTTGTTTCTTGCATTCTCACTTCCCTTCACCAGGGTTAGAGTTAACTAATGTGTCAAATGAAAGCGGTGGATTAGAGTCTTTTCAATGTCTCTCACAGTTAGAGAGCCCTGTGACCCCTTTAGGGCCCCTTGAATTAAAATGAGCAATGGAAAAATAGAATTTATTTTTGCAAGGGTTCTTTTTTTTTCCAGGTTGTTTGATAGCAGAAAGATAATATGAAATTCCTTGAAATGCTTAGTTTATGAATCTATTAAAGTTAAATTCAGTTAAAGTTGGTATTTTGTCACAGAATAAAAGCTCACTAGGAGGTAATGTGATTTTCAGTAATGAATTGTATATTTAGCCTTCACAGTGGGTAGTTTTATTTTTTAGAAAATTTAATTCAAACTTCATTTTGAATTCAATTTTTTTTTCTATGAGCCTTTTAAAGTGTTTTTCAGCAAAGTAGTAATAGTTTCTAGGTCTACAGGACTTTCGCTTTTCAAGGTACTTCTATCATTCATATTACCTGGTAAATAAGTGATATAATGATTATCATCCCATAAAATACTCTGCCTCCAAGGATAATGTCTAGTCTGCAAATTTTAATTTGCCTAATAAAAAATTGTGATTTGCCCATGCTGGCAAAACCAGGAAATGTTAGAATCGGGTTGTAAATTCAGATTACCTCAAGTTAGATCTGGTGATGTTTTCAACATTCCCAAAAACCTCTTGACATGAGATATACTTACTCAACAAAATGCATAATCACACCTAGAGAGTAAAAAAAGGTTCAACTCAAACTATTCCAATCACATTGCAAAAAAAAAATTCATCTGAATGAGATGTTTAATTTTTTTTTTAAATACCAAGTTGTTTGATTAAATTTGTTTTGTATATTTGGATGGAAGTGTGGATATTTGTTCACTAATTTTGTTCCTAATTTTGTTTTTTAAATGCTGCCTAACCTAGAATGCTTGGCTTCAGTTTGCCCAGAATGAATGATCAGCATAGTGCTTTCTCTTTTGTTAAATAAGAGTGTAATTGCATGTGTGTTATCTATGAAATTATACATACTCCCACATGTACACATATTTACACACCTATTTTTGAATATCTGGACTTGTGATTACCTTGGTGTAGGGAACTTCCAGTGTGACAACTCCTGCCATCGGTAAAATGATAACTGATCTATATTTTATGAAATAAGGGGCCAAAGTTGGGTAACTATCCAACATTCACAAATCAAGTATATAAAGTAGAAGTGTTATTTGAATTCATATTTTAGATCATAAATTTAGAACCAGAATGGACTTTTTTGTTGTTGTTCAGTTGCGTCTGAATCTTCATGATACCATTTCGGTTTTCTTGGCAAGAGATATAAGACTGGTTTATCATTTACTCTTCCAGATTATTTTACTGATGAGGAAACTGAGACAAACTTGGTGAAGTGACTCTCACAGAGTCACACAACCAGTAAGTGTCTGAGATAGAATTTGAACTCAGGAAGTTTTCCTGATTCTAGGCTGGATACCCTATCAACTCTACCTCATAGCTGCCCAGAAAGAACATAAAAATCCACCTAATCCAATTCCACTTTTTCTTTTCTTTCTTTTTGAAAATTAGGAAGCCAAAGATGAAAGAGGCTAAGTAGTTTGCCCACAATATATAACTAGGAAAGATCTGTGGCACTATTTGAGCCCAGGACCTCCATATTCCTATTCAAACACTGTTTTCTACCTTCTATCATATACTACCTATTTTACTGGATACTAAGAGTGTCTAAAAGAAACACAGTAATGTGCTTCATATTTTCCTTAAAGATAAGAAGCTTCATATTAGAGCAAATGAATTACAAGAGTCACTACAAATGCAATGTAGGTAATATGATCATATATTATCACAAATGGAAATGACTTTTTAAACATAAAAAAAGAATTTTTTTTTTATTTTGGTCAATCCATATATATCTTTTTTTTCCCCTGAAAGTCATTTTATATGACCTTATAAATATAAACCCTTCAAAGGCAGGTATTCTTTTGTCATTGTTTCCTTCACTGCTTAACAAAGGCACAGCAATTGGTCAATTGCTTGTGTGTAGTACTTTTTAATGGAAAATGAGATTGGATTTCTGTTGAGGTCAGTAGATACCTCTCCAATTCAGTCCCCAGTTGACTTCTTGCAGAAATGGCGTGAAATCAGAGGCTTGATTCAGGCTACAATGATTTCCCACATACACACACCCGCCCCCAAATTCTGCTTTTCTCAAGCTACATTAGAACAAAGCATCCGCCTGAGTCAAAAAGTGTAAATGAAAGATCACTGATGAAATGTGTAGAAGGAAAAGCAGAATGCGGAATGCTGCTGAACTAAAATGAACCCACTTTTTCTCCAGGGCAACTGTGACTTAATGGAATATGGCTGGGAACTAGATGAACCAGACTTAGCATAGAAATGTTACAGTGAGAGCTATTTAATAGTTTCTTCCCAGAAATAAATACAAAAGTAAGAGATCTGAAATCTCCAAAAGCTAATTTCAATTTTTTCCCCCTTATAAACACATCTGAAAGATTTCAATGTCTTTTCTTCCTTCGGTTATTGGGAGATCAAAAGCCCATCATTTTAACATCAAATAGCATAACTTGAATTTTTTTCCTCTATGTTTAAAAAAAGAAGGGAAAAAAAGCACCAAACAACCTGCCCTTACTCTGTCTTTTGTCAAAGACGAAGTCATTCACACTCAATGTAGGGACTCTCTATCCTTCTTTCCTTCAATAGAAGCTTGACAGTTGATCCCAGGAGAGGGTCTCAAGCTCTTTAATTTTTTATTAGGCTATGAGATTTGAAATTTAGAGACTAGACATTAGCTTTTGAGGCATAGTATTTGATGGGATAGAACTTTTAAACTATGAGATGATTTTTAAGACTCACCACAGATCATTTGTCAAGGGACAATGAGGCATCCATGGGCAGTTGCAAGTTTGCAGACTTTTCATAAAAAAATATTGCAGAGGCTTGTGGAGATTTTTTTTTTGTTTCAATGATATATCAAATACCCTAGTTGCCATGGGAGTAATGGGCATTTTGCCCATTTAATTCTCATTTTCAGATTGACAAGAAATGTCTCTTTCTTGCAATAATTGCTTTACTGAGAAGCAAGAATAGATTACATAAATTGAGAACTCTTTACTCCCCTGCACATATACCAAAATTCGACCAAAGTGCAAAGATTTTGGTATCAAAGTGAACTGAGAGATAAAGATGGTAAAAATTCCTTATTTTAAGGAATATGATGATGACCATAATGATGATGATGATGATGATGGCAATGATGATGAGAACAATGATTATTAAGGTAGTATGGGGGAGTTCAACTTCAAAGATGATCTTTATAATGCTGTCGTAAATCAGATCTTTATTGAACTGACTTATTTGCCTTATAAAGAGTTGAGGGAAATGCATACATATATGCATGCATGCATAAATATACATGTAGATTTTTATATGAATAATTTTGAAATATTTCCTTGAATCTTCTGTGTTTGTAGTAACTTTAGAATACCAGTCAGCAGAATGTTTTTTGATGAAAGTACAAAATGGCAAATTACCAAATGTAAGTGGAGGCAGACAATTTTATACAGCAGGATGCAAAGGCTGTGAAGATTGAACAGTTAAATTTGTGTGGATGTCAGCACAGTAGTTTGGGTTCAATCTCATGTTCTGACCCCAATAAGGGATAGGAGAAGGCCGTTTTATTAAAGTTGAATCAAGTTCTTTTCATTAGTTCATTTCTACTCTGATGAGTGAGTGAAATAAAAGCCATTTATCAATTTAACATCTTGTTTTCTGGTAAGGGAATATAAAGATATTATTTAAGCCAACTATCTGTCATCAAGCAGATTCAGAAAGAGTGAGAGACATAAAAAGAAATGTAAATTATGTAAAAACAAAAGCTATCAAAAAAACTTTTATCTTTTTTTTAAAAAAAAGGAAAATTAGTCATCTTTGACCTCAAAGAACTTAAATTATTTTAGTTGAATACAAATTATTATGAGAATAAATTCAATTCAATTTAATTCACCCAACTTTATTAAATGCCTACTATATACTACTCAGTGTGGTAGAGCTTAGGGGAGGGAATCTTAGGAAAAACAAGAAATGGGCCCTGCCCATTCAATTATATTCAGTTTAATTATAGTGTGTCAAGTACATAGTGTGCATAAGACAATTTGTTAAGTTCTGGATATGTAAAAACCAAAGTAGGACATGCCCTTCTCTCAAGGGATACAGTTCTATGACCTGTCCAGTCTATCTTTTTTCAAGTCTTGCATCTCTTTGAGGATCTTTTTTTTTTTTTTTTTGCTATTCAAAAGACTAAGATTTATTCTTGATCAAATAGATAAGTAAGAATAATAGCAGAGGTGAGACTCAAACCAACTTCTTATTCCAAGTCCAATATTCTTTTGGAATTGTTTTGGAATATTGGAACTCTCCTTCCTTTCTTCCCTCTCTCCCCTTCTCTCTGTCTGTCTGTGTCTCTCTTTGTCTCTTTGCCTCATCTGTCTCCTCTTTGTCTCTCTCCTCTTCTCTCTCAGTTCCAATAGAAAAACAGTAGGTACATCTAGATATAATTATCGAATTTACTGCTATTTTTTCACAATTTTTCATCTGTTCTAATTTTTCTTTGATAGATTTTTGCTGTAATGTCATGGCCGACTTCTGGGATTCCATTCTTTGTAAGATAACAATGTGGCTAGAACAATCCTATCTCTTATATGCTACTTGTCAAGGACTAAATGCAATCAGTTTACCTATGAAATTTTATTTCACCTCTACAACCTGAAATCCATTATGCATTTCCTGGATCTTGTTGTTGTTTGTCACTCATTCTGAATTCTCTTCACATGTATTGGTTGCCAAACTTTATGTGTATCTTTCAGAGAATATGTTGACCATCATTGTCTTCACTCTAGTCTCTATGGCTATTAGCTTCTGAACTCCTGGAGGGCAAGCACTACCTTTTACCTCTTTTTCATACTTTCAGCACTTAGCAAAGTATCTGGCATAAAGTAGGCAGTTAATGTTTATTGATTAATCCTCAAGAAAGTATTATTATCTACAGAGATTGTACAAAACTACTTAACGAAGAATGTTAACCAAAGATGTAACTAGGATGTTGTGATCTGGCCATTGTCTCAAGAGAATGAAGTTTACATGACAACACATACCAGCAAATAAATTATATCCTTCCATTTCTGTCAAAAAGGCAATTTTATAAAGATCGACAGCACTACATGAAAAATGAATAATTATCTGAAGATCAGATGATAGTAAATGGCCAGAGAAATCTTCCTGTGATGAGTGTCTCTAATGTTCTAATGGAACCTAATGTTCCCCATCTCTTAGGTCCAGGAAGATTTAGCTTGGATGATGCTCTTTCTAGTTAACCTAAAATACTTATAATCAAACACTTTTTTCTCTCAAGTAATTTTTCCTCTTGAGTTCCCTATGTGTAGCCATAGTGCCATCAGTCTTATACTTGTCAAGGCATCTGAGTTTGGGCTCATCTTCTACCCTCATCTACAGTTAGTCACCAAATATTGACAATTCTTCCTTTGGGATAAATCTTTTGTCTGTTGTGTTGTTTTCTCTCGTAATACTGGCATATTAATTCAGACTTTCTCTCTTATCTCTGGACTGAAATCATAGCCTTCTAGCTAGATTACTTCCCTAAAGTCACCCCTCTTGACAATTCATCTTAAATAATCCTAAAATACATTTTATATATTCCACTTGCTCAAGAACCTTCATTGACTACCTACTGCACATAAAATACAATTCTAACTCCTTAATGTGGTATTCAAGACTTTCTACAGGACTGCACTTAGCTAGCTCTTCAATTTTCAGTGAATTCAGTGCTACAGAAAATTATGCTATTTCTTGTTTCAAGGGCTGAATAGGCTTTCCTGTCTGCTTGCGATATATTCTCTCTTAGAATTTTTGGTTTCATCCGAGCTTTGTTCAAATGCTTCTTCCTACATGAAACTTTTCACCAAGTCATCCACCGCACAACATTCATGATTCTTTGCCTTCTCCTTTGGACATTCTTTGGAATCTTTCACAGGATTCCCTCAGTTACCCCTTAAGGTAAGCTTGTTCAAAAGTTATCTCCTTAGACCTCTTTTCTCTTCCTTAGCAAGCTCATCCACTCTTCTCATTTTTCCTACATATGGATTACTCACAAATCTCAGTCACTAACCATAGGTTGTTTCAAGAATGCTATACTCACATCTACAACTTCCTGTTAATCCTGTTTGCATCAATACACAAGAAACACCTCTAAATTCATATATCCAAAGCTAGGTTTATAAAACCTGTAAAGAGACATGATAGATATTATCATATATATCAGCTCATATATTATCAATATTCTGTATATATTATGCTTTGATATTATGTATATGAATATGAGTGTATATATATCCATATATATGTATATATATACCACACAGATATATACATACATACACCCACACAGAGAACTCTCTTACTTTCTCTCTCTTTGTATACATATATATACATATACATATATATACTTAAATCCATATACCTATACACAGATGATACACATTATTATCCTTTCTCTACTACATAATTTTGCAACTATGGACCAATATAAAATAAAGTAATTAGACTAGGTCAGTGGTATCAAATTCATAAGCCTAAATGGCTATTTAAAACAGCTGCAAAGTTCCCAAATACCCATGCCAGATAATGTAATTGGAAAATTATTAACAAAACAAAAATACAAAGCAACATAGATAATGTGAATTTGTAGTTTTCTATGTCAACTTGCATACTGCAGGGAACTCTTTCCACTTGAGTTTGACACCAGTGGACTAGAGGACCCTGAATTCTTTTTCAGCTTTAAAATTCTACTGTTACTATGATCCTGTCATTCTGGAAAAGCTAACTTGGCATCTCTGTGTCCTAGTTTCTCCAACATTAAAATAAGAATAATTGGGCTTTATTATATTTATCTCCATTGGTTTTTGTGGGTTTAAATGAGTTTTGTACATTATAAAGTGCCATACATCTCAATTGCTTTGCAGTTCTTATAATGATGATGAAAAATCCTGGAATTATCCTAGTATTACTTTCGATTTCCCCTTTTGATGACTCCTTATTTTCTAAAGAAAAAAAAATATGAAAACTTTTGTCTGGCATTCAAGATCCATCATGATCTGATAATTCCTTAACTTTCGTGCCTTATTTTTTCTACCATTTTTCTACCACTTGCATTGTAGTGTAGCTTACATGAATGATTTGCTATACCCTGGATATATCCAATATTTTGTTTATAGTGTTCTTTTAGTACCTGGAATATTCTCCCTTCTTCCCATCTCAGCCTTTTGAAATCTTCTCTATTTCCCAAACCCAGCTCCCAGTTTTTCATTGAAGTTTTCCTTCATTATCTCCCTCCTTCAGAAATGATCTTTCCTTCCTCTCCCTCTCTACCCCTGATAGCACTTGTGTTTTTTATTCTCTTTTAATCTATGTTGTTTTTGTTTTATTACTGTAAGTATGTATGTGTGAGCACATTATGTTATCCTCACTAAATTGATGCTTCATGGGTAAAGGGATCATGTCTTTGTTATATTTCTATCTCTTCTGGCACCTGATACAGTATGTTGGCAATGTCTACAAGGTTATTGGATGGATACATCATTTACTGGAATGATTTCTACCAAAAGATACTTTATAATAGGCTTTCTGTCACAGTATATTATGATAGCTACTTAGTAAATTTTGATGAAATACCTATTGCAGTATTCACTTTGTGTCTACCCCTTGTCTTACCTTGCATCATCTGGTTCTCACCTTGCATCTGATCCTTCCTTTCTGTTACCTATGTTCATCATCTCATGAACATCATTATAACAACAATAATAACACTTGAAGATTTGCAAACTACTTTACATCATAATCTTATATAACCTTAACAATAATAACTTGTGAGGTATGTGCTATTATTATATCTAATTTGCAGTTGAGAAGACCAAAGCTGAAGAGCTTAAGCTACAAATCTAGGATCATATTTTTAGTCTTTGAAACAGGATTTTTATTATTATTAATGATTATTATGTAAAATATATAATCATATGTTGTATTTAATTAATAATAGTTTTTATTTATTAAATACCTGATGGTTTGCAAATTTCTTTACAAATGTCATCATTTTATTCTCATAGCAAAACTGGAAGGTAGTTGCTATTATAATCTTTATTTTATGAATGGAAAAACTGAAGCATATAGGGGTTAAAAAAGGTCACAGAGCTTATAAATTTTTATATCAGGATTTGAATTCAGTTTTTCTTGCCTCTTGTCCTGAATTTTATCCACTGTATCACTTAGCTATCTCTTCAAACACCAGTTGCAGGTCATTTGGTGAACTCCTTGCATTTTGTAAAATGAAACCTAAAAAAGTGAAAGTAGCCAAATATGACTTAGACAGAATGTGGAACAGTAAGGAATTGAACTTTGGACTCTAAATCTAGTTTTCTCTCCACTATGATATATTGGATTCCCAAGGACTAACCTTTCTCAGATCTAACTTAGATTATATTTCATTGTGTTTTTCACAAATTTGTTTTTAGCTATATAAAACTATGTACAACCTTCCTCTTGACTAAATGTATAGATATTGGTGGATTTTGGAATTATGGATTTACATGATGAGAATAGAGTCAATCAGAATCACAATTCCTATAAAACTGTAATATCTGACTAATATACAGAGCAAATTCCCAATGGAAGTCCCTTAATTGGGGGGTGGGGCAGAATTTTGAACTCTAGCTCTGGATTAATTTTCTTTCTTTTTTTCCCCAAAAAGCCCTTTCCATATGGATATAATAAGCTAAAGATTAGTAGCTCTGTTTGCTGTTAACATCTTAAAGTTATCCAAAGTCATCATTGTTTCTCCACGTCCTAAGCCTTTACAGTATGGGGCAAACACTTTAAACTGAAGTTGATCAACCCACTCCCCTCAGTCTGTTTGTAGGTTTGGAATCTTGCCAGTTCTGTGCCCCTTGATGTATCACCACCATCCCATATAATAGAGGACTGTGACATTTGGGTGATATATTTCAATAATAAATCATCAAGACTCCATTGCTTTGATGATGGATTATTGTATTACATCATAGGCACTATGGCTGACAGGAGAGAAAATGCTTCAAGCCAGTCAGTTTCATAAATTGTTTTAAACCTGATGGAAGAAAAAGTGGTTTGATATGGTGAGGTAGGACTGGAAAGAATTCAAGGCTTCTCACTTTCCCTCCTTGGGGCTATATTTACAATTTTTAACAGTGAGGGCTTTTACCCTATGTTCTATTATCTAGAATTTCCCATGAAACTGATGCTTGGACAGCACAATGGAAATTAATAGCTAATCAACTTTCAGAGCTAAAAGTTTTCCCTGTTGTAGTCAGAGAGGAAAAGGGCTGCTTTGTGGTCCATGTGATTGTCTCTCACAGCAGGTCCTTGAATAAGAGGTGATAGATGCTCTGTTGGGTGTGTTACAGAGAAAATTATCACTCAGCTATTTTAGACTTGATTGCCACTAAGAACACCCCTAACTTTGAAGTCCCGTGATTCTGTGATGTTTGAAATCATCTAATCTAGATCTTTCATTTCATAAATGAGTATAATAAGACCAACAGAATTCAAATGGCTTAACTAACGTTAATCATGATATGAGGTTATAAACTTCATGAGTGTGAGGACCTTGACTTGCTTGTGTTTTTTTCATCCTGTCTGCTGCCTTGCACAATACTCTTTAGATAGCTTGAACTTTAGAAAATATTACTAAAATGGATTAGCTATAGTGATGATGGTGCTTCTAACTACCCCCTATTCCTATAGCTTGTTATGGCAAGGTGATAACCTAAAGCTCATGAAAGCTATGCCATGAAAGTGCATGCAGTGAAAAATTGGACACAAGTGGAAAAGTTTAAAGTTCAGGTCCCTTTCTCAGGAGTAGCCCAAGTGGAGATAAGAGACATTCAATAGCAAAAAAGGTATCCAAATGACATATCTGCTAAAGTATGCTTCATTATTGGTTGATTTAACAAGTGACTGATATATCAACCAGGGAGAAGAATACCCCAACCAATGGAATCATGGATCTTTTAAAATATGCACCTTCTAACTTCTCTAAGAAGTACTACATTTGTTTCAATATAATTTCAGTTCATTCCAGATATTTGAAGATGACAAATCAGAGTATTTGATTAAATGGAACACCATATCATTCATTCTGGAAGTGAGTTAATAAACTTTGCTTACATTGCACTAGGTATACTGCAAATCACTGGGGATGAAATAAAAGGGAGGAAAAAGTTCCTGTCCTCAAGGAATTTACTTTCTGATGATTGAGATAAAAAAAAAGTAATGGACTAAGTATGTTCTATAAACATATATATATATACATATATATGTATATTCACACATGTACATTCACCTATATACTTATATACATACATTTATATGTACATATAAATGTATGTATTTATACATATGCATATATGTGAATATACATGCACAGGGTAGATAATAATAACAATAATGATATTGATTTGTTGATGTTCAGTCATTTTAGTCATATCTGACTCTTTGTGATGCCTTTTGGAGTTTTCTTGATAAAAATACTGGAGTGGTTTAGAATTTCTTTCAACAGTTCATATAACACATGAAGAAACTGAGGCAAACCAGGTTAATTGGATTGCTCAGGATAACATAACTAGTAAGTGTCTGAGATAAGATTCAGGAAGATGAGTATTATTGACTTTAGGCTTAATACTCTATCCACTGTGCCACCTAGCTGCCTCAAAAATATTGGTAATAACTAGCTTTGTGTAAAAATATCCATTGCAGATACTGTGCTAAGTGTTTTACAAATATTTGATATATTTCATTGTATATCAGTGATTCTTACAACAACCATAGGAAGTAGATTAAATTATTATCTGCTTTTGATATTTGAAGAAAGTAAGACATACAGAGGTAGAGTTATTTGCCTAGGTCACACATCTAGGAATATCTGAGGCAAGATTCTCACTCAGGCTTTCTTGACATTAGGCCCAGTTCTATCCACCAAACCATGTAAAGGGAAGTTACTAGTAGTAGAAAAAATTAGGAAAATCTATTCCATGATCAAGGTAAATTAGATAATACTTAATGAACTTAAAAGTGATTATGTTTATTGTCACATATAATTCCATAGGCAGGAAAACATATTTTCAAATCCTACCACTGACATTTAGTGACAACCTCTATAAACCTCAGTTTCTTCATCTGTAAGATGGGCAAATTACACTTATAGTGTCCAACATCTAGAGATGTTATTAAATTTTTAAAAATAATGTATATAAAACTTTGACTAATTTAAAATGCTGAATAACTGTATTATTTTAATTTAATTTAAAATATGCCTTTATTTGCATTCTTTCTAAGGAAACCCATGAATGCATACCACTAATGAGTACAATTAATGGTGATTGAGCTTTAGTCTTTCAATATTTCAAACTTTGAATAAATAATAAAAATCTTAATAGCATTTCAAAATTATATCAAATTTTAAAAATTACATAGGTGCTATATGAATAAAATATTTTTTAAAAAGATGAATGCTATTTGGAAATGATTGATGAAAATGTATTATTTATCTTATAAATGCTTTGTTTATTTATTACTCTAATATGTTCCCTGAATTTATGACTTAGGTCATATATTTGGTGATAGAAGTAAACTTAAAAGTCAACTAGTTTCAGAATTAACTAATTTACCTAAGATCATGTAGTGAGTAAACAATAGAGTTTGTCTTTGGTGCAGGTTGTTTGAGTCAAAATTCAATGCTGTTTCCACTGTATTGATTCATCATTATCATTATAGTCATCTTCATTATCATCATCATCATCATCACAATAATAGCAACAATAACAGTAATCCCCAGTGTTCCTCATCCTTTGAATTAATAGTTCCAATCATCTAATAATATCAAACATAACCTAGGAGTCCTATCATGCTACATATGTGCTACCTCTTACTCTCTTCTAGCTGGAGGAATTTAATTTTTTTGAATTGAAGCAATTGATGTTTCTGGCAAATAAAGACCCAGAATACAGTGAGCTTGTAAATGAGCTCCTATCTTTTTTCTTATCTTCATTTAGTGTCCTACAGTGATGTTTAATGTGGAAAAATTAAATATTGAAGTTTTTAATTTCTTTCTGATGTTTGTAATAAAAATGTGATAGAAATTATTCCATAAGCATTTTCACCCAGCTTTCATAATGCTAATATCACAAATCATGTCAGATTTTTGGATTTTCTATTGTCAAGAGCTATACTCTACCAAAAAGATGCAATGTCTATTTTTTTTCTTGAATCCACATGAAGATTACATATCTAGAATTGAAAAGAATCCTAGAGGTCACTGTAGTACAGCTTCCATAGTTTTACAGATGAGGAAACTGAGGCTTAGGGAATTTAAATGCATTATCCACTTAGGAAGCTGGACTTCTAATGAGAAAGACCTGATTTTAAATTCTTCCTCAAACTCATCCTATATGTAGGATTCTACTCTGTTTCAGTAGTTTGCCTATGGACAAATATAGTAAAGATGGAGATAAGGGAATCCCTACTGCAGAAACGGCCTCGATCAATGGAAAACTGCAACTTATGATTTAGGAAATAAGTTCCTTTTAGGATGCATAGTAGTTAAGGAACTTGACTTAGTCAACTCATATATCCTCAGAGGCAGGACTTAAACCATTGTGTTTCTAAAACCAACCCAGTACTCAATCCACTGAGCCATATTATCTCTGTACTTGCCTGTTTGCTATTACTAAAAGAACTTTCATTATTCCATTATTGAGAAATCTACAACATTTCTCCAACTATGATATCCTCACAATTATATCCCATGTAGCACTCTGGGACCATCAGGACTTCTGGCTCACTTTGCTTTTTTAAAGTTACTTTTATTTTTCCAAATACATACAAAGATATTTTTCAACATTCACCTTTACAAAATGTTTTGTTCCTAATTTTTCTTCCTTTTTTCCCCTCTTCCCCTCCCTGAGACAGCAAGCAATGCAATACCTGTTAAATATTCTAAACATATTTCCATATTTGACATGTTGTGCAAAAAATAAATCAAATCAAAAGAAAAACACCACAAGAAAGAAAAAAGCAAGCAAACTACAATAGCAAAAGGTGAAAATACTGTGGTTTGATCTATATCCAATCTTCATAATTCTCTCTCTGAATGTAGATGGTACTTTCGATCACAAGGTTATTGGAATTACCTTGAATCATCTCATTGTTGAAAAGAGCCAAATCCATCACAAGTGATCTTTACGTAATCTTATTGTTACCATGTACAGTGTTCTCTTGGTTCTGCTTACTTCACTCAGCATCAGTTCATGTAAGTCTTTCCAGGCCTTTCTGAAATCAGCCTTCTCATAATTTCTTTTTTTTTTCCAAATCTATTTTATTTGAAGAAACAGAATAAGCAAAAAACCAAAAATCAATGCAAAACAAAATGAAACAAAGCAAAAGAGAACATTATCATGTGCCCAGTAGAACATCAGGAAGGATTCAAAATATTTAACAACAAATAATAATTTAAGGAAGCACACACACACACACACACACATATATAAGTAAAGGAAATATTCATGTGTCCCTCTTTTCTTCCATGCTGTGTATCTTATTTATTTTATTCTTTCCTCCCCTTTCATTCTCCCACCACCCACAAGTAGGCAATAATTAGGAAAGGATATATATATATATATACATACACACATACACTCAGATACATATACTCCATATACATGTTTTTCCTATACCTGCTGACTCTTTCATTAAATTCTGATTCATAACTTGGCTATTACTTAAACCCTACCCAGAGATCCCTCCCTTATCTTCTTCCCTCACCCTTTGCTTCCCCATCCTGCTCATAATCTCTTACAGAACAATAATTTTCCATTACATTCATATACCCTAACTTATTCAGCCATTTCCCCAACTGATGGGCATCCATTCAATTTCCATGAGCTTGTTTTTCTTGAGTCATTAGCCTGTGATTAGGCAAGCGATGGAGCCACAATTAATTAAACTAATTTGGTCCTGAATGATACCCAATATTTCATCATTCATATATCCAATGGAGCATCTATATCATGCAGTAAAAAGATCACTAGCCCTGAAGTCAAGAAGCCCTGAATTCCACTTCAGTCTCCAACACAATGTGCCACACTGGGCAAATTGTTTCATTTCTATCTCTATCAGTTTCCTCACCTGTAAAACGGAGCTTGTACCAGTAACTCTGCTGAAGTAATGTTGTATAGATCAATAAGAAAGTAAAGCTCTTTGCAAGCCTTACAATGCTATTCCTCCACCAGAGCTATATTCAAAGCCTTTGCAGCATGACATGATCATTCTGAGCTCCATTAGAATAGTCTTTGAGAACCTTGGATTAATTCTACATCCACCATGAGACATCAGAGTATGACTTTAGTGACAGCCTTATGGGTAAGAAAAAAGAAAAGGACAACTGTTAAATAGCACATTCATGAAAACTCTCCCAGAAAACCAAATGATAGATCAAACTGATGAGGCATAAGGCATTTTTGCTTGATATTTTGTGTATTTTGGACAAGTCTGAGTCCCCTAAAGAGAGAGGTTTTGAGTGCTTCACATGCTAAAAAGAGAAAAGGAAAGGCAAATGCAGTTACTTTCCTGGGGCTAACTATGGCACTGGCAGATGTAAGGCAACCCTGTTCACAATGTACATCCACTGACTGGCAGCTACTCCTCTCTCTGGGATCAGCAGGCCCATTACAGCTCAGTACATAGCTTCTTTTTGGAACAGAGCTTGTCAATTTTTGTATGTGTTGGATTGCAGCCTGGTGTATAATGGCTTTGTGATGTAGGCAGTGGTCTAAAGGGAACAGAACAGAGATCAGTGACCTTATTTCAGATGCAACCGAGAAGTTAACACAGAAGACAAAAGGGGGCTCATGTTTGGTGGGGGCTAAAGCCATACCAGTGTCAATAACACAGTTGTTGTCAATGCTGTGTACAGATCTCCACAGCTAAGCAATCGTGTGGACTGACAAAAGTGACCCTCATGTGAATTATGTCATCACTGTATCAAGACATGGAACTGAAAGGAAACTAAGAGGCCATTTAGTTCAATTTTCATGGAGTTCATTTTACAGATGAGAAAACTGTGTCTGAGAGAAGTTAAGTGACTTCCCTTTGGTCACATAAGTAGCTTGTGGAAGAACTGGGAAGCAAGGACCTCTGACTTCAAACCTAACATCAATTCTATGGTATCATGCAAGGATCTGTGATCTCCCTCTGAGAACTTAGAACTCCCTCTAGCAATTCTGATCATAAGCTGTCTCTAAGGCTTTAAGTTGGTGGCTTTATCTTCTGTTAAAAGTTTCATAGATAAGGAATTAATGCCTTGTTGTTTAATCATTTTCAGTTGTTTCCAACTCTTTGTGACCCCCATTTGGGTATTTCTAGGCAGAGATACTGGAGTGGTTCGGTTTTTCCTTCTCCAGTTTATTTTCCAGATGAGGAAACTGAGGCAAGCAGGGGTTAAAAGACTTTCCTAGAGTCACATAACTAGTAAGTTTCTGAGGCCACATCAAATTTTCCTGACTTCTGGAACAGTTTTGTATCCACTGCACTACCTAACTGCCTCACTTCATTCTATTTAATTAATAAATTGATAACAATAAATAATAAATGAACACTAATTTGTAATTAATAAAAACTAAGCTTAATTAATTAATAATTAAGAGTTCTGTGAGATTAGCTGACTTGCCCATGAATACACAGTTTAGTTTAAAGGCCAGAATTTTAGCCTAGGTCTTCACAGCTCCAATTCCAGTATGAGGTCATATCACCTTTAATAATGCTATTCAGAAGTGTATAAAAGCCACTTATGGAGCAACAGCCCAGTTAAGACATGAACTAGGATCATCCCACTGTGGATTTACTTTTTTGGCCATAGATTATTACTTTGCTCTATGTAAATCATTTAATTAACAGTAGATTAAGTGTCTTCAAATCTAGAGAGTTGGGTCTAAGAGATCCACTAATCCAGACTATTTCTATTACAAATGAAGAGGCTCAGACCTAGGGAAGTGAAGAAGGAGCTTGTTCAAGGTCACACAATAAATTTGTAAGGGCTATACCAGGACTAAAGTGCAGGTTTCCCAATCCAGTTCAAGTGCTTTCTCCACTCAGCCATAAAATTTGCATAACAAGTATTGTAAGGTGAGATGAAATCAAGCCACTTAAGTGCTTTGAAATAGTAAAAGAATCAGTCATTAAAATGATGTTCTGGAGTGTAATGTTTTTTTTTCTTCTATTATGGAAGGATTTTTAATTTTCTAGGGTTATAAATTTTATATTTGAAGAAATTTTACAGATGGCAGAAATCATGATTTGACTGTTATCTTCTGGGTGTGTTATTCTAACCATAGATGGATCCACAACAGAGGAAACAATACATGGTTCATGGGTCAAATGTGGCTCACAGCACTCCCAAGTACAGCCCAAACTAAATGATTAAAATGTAATTGGGAGATATTTATCAAAATATATATCAAAATCTATGTCTTCAATAAGACATAGATCTTAAAGCTAAGCCAGTAATGGCGCCAACAGGCACCATTATATATAGATTAATAGAATAGATTCTATTTGAATTTCACATAATTAGTCTACTAGATTATAAACTCCATGAAAACAGGGATTTTATCCTAATTTTCTTTGTATCATGGTGCTATGCATTAGAGATAGGAAGCACCCAATGAATGGTTTAATGAAGGAAGGAAGGACAATGTTGAATTTTAGAGCTTCTGTTTAGGTTGATCCTTGCTATCTATTTTTTTTTTCAGTTAACCAACAAGCATTTATTGAGTGTCTGCTGTATATTAGTCACCAAGGATACAAAGACAAAATGAAATAACCCCTCACCTAAAGGAGTTTATACACTAAAGAATATTGCATTTGAAAGGAACATATACATTCATATTAACAAATCCTATCTTCCTTACTGTCTTGCTCCTTAGTCTTATTGTTAGTTTTTCATCAGTCCTTAAATAATGTGTAGGCAAATGAATATGCGTGAACTCTTGTACAACTCATATTAAGACACAAATTGCCTCCTCCATACAATGCATCAAGTCAGGACTGTGCATATAAAATGAAAATAACATTTTCCATGTCCTCAGAGAGCTTTCAAGCTAATTGTAGGTAAGAGAAAATAACACATATACAAAAATATTTTAAGACAATATTAAAATGATGAAATATTGTTTAAATATAGAGGGAAATGTGAAAGGGTAGAAAGGTGGCACAGAAAATAGAACACTGAACTAGAGTCAGGATAACATGAATTCAAATCCAGCTTCAGATAGTAGCCGTGTGACCCTTGGCAAATCATTCAGCTTTTAGTTTGCCTCAGTTTCCTCATCTGTAAAATGGGAATAAAAAAAGGGACCTACCTTCAAAGGTTGTTGTGAGGATTAAATGAGATAACATAAGATTATCAGTGCTTTGCTGGCAAATAGTAAGATTTGTAAATAATAGTTATTATTCAGAGAGAGACCAAAGAGATTCCAGAACATGGTGATTACTTCCAGGGTGAAAAGCATGGGCCAGATTTTGAGACCTGAGTTTGACCTAGATCAAAAGAAAGAATTAAAGGGATTAACTGCACCAGTCAAGAGGGGAAGATAATCAGATAGGTGGAGTGGAATCCATCATTGCTAACAGAGATACCATTTACAAAGGAATGAAGCTAGTCTGGGCACTTACTCATGCATTGGACTGGTTATTTTATTCACATTTGCCCTCACACTTGCAAGGAAGCTATCCAGAGAAGGACTATAGCCACACAGCTACCTTCAAACTCTCTTGATGCCCAAGGGATGAAGCTGACATGGAGGGATATATTATCCTACTCATTCCTTTAGTTTTTGAACCTCATTTGGTTCATTTACATTTATATAAAGCAGCTATTCACAGTAATGACACTTTTATATTTAAACATAACCATTTACTTAGCAATAAAGGAAAATAAATATTGTCACAGGTACTTATGTATTATATAGAAAATAAAGGAATAATAAATATTATCACAGTCCACATATAAATGTGGGCCACATTCTCCCACCAATAAATTCAGCATATAAACACACACACATATCTATATGTGTATATATATATGAATATACACACATGTGTAAGTATGTTTGTGTACACATGCATATGTCTATATGTGTATATAGACATATGCATATATGCACATGTATATATTCTTATACATGCATTGTATATATAATTAAGGATAATAGATAATATATAAATATGGCAAAGGAAAAAAATGAGAAAAGGCATATACTTGCAGTTATATATTCTACACTAAAGATTTGAAGGTCCTGTCAATTCTAGAATACTTCTGCCACCTGAAATTACTTTTCTAACTGTTCTACCTCTATTCATCATGATTCAAGTCTTCTTTCCTATTTTGGTACCCAAGAAGCACCCACACACAAGGTCTCACACCTTATAGTCACCCTGAAAAGGATAAGAAAGCAACACACACTTAATTTTAAGCCCCAAACTGCAAAGCTCATCAAGTTGGTTCTCTCTGGCCTTACAGACAAACTAGCCAACTACTTACTGACCACACACTGCCATATAATTAGATCTCATCTTCTCTTCCTAAACAGGAAAACAACTACAAAACCTCTCTCTCCTTCTGTTTTTATTTCTCAGTCCAGAAAGGAAGCAAAGAGCTACAGTTATTTCAAATAATGAGTCAATCCATAAATACTTATTAAGGACCTACTATGTTCAGGCATTAAACTAAGCACTGGGTATAATCATCCCTTAATCTCCAAACAATTATATGATTTTATTTTTTGAGTTTTACAAAAAACTCATCTTAAAACAGTCACAAGCCGATGAATTAAATGATCACAATGTCTCACAGCTCCAGCTCATGATCACATTTCAAAGTGGTCCTTCATCACATTCTTTGTCCTTGAAAATTCATTGTTCACATTCCTATTTTAGCAGTTTTTGATAAATAAAAGTGCTTTCTCTGCCCCATCTAAACTGCCAAACTATTCACCGACAAATGAAGCATCACTCTATATCCTTTGCAAGGTGATTTGAGTCTTTATATTTATGACTGAGTTTATTTTATGTCCCAAACTTCTCAAATCCCATCTTAAAATGGTATTTCTTTACATACAGATTATGGCAGTTTTTATTAAAGCAAAGTTTAGTGTTCCTCCCCTCACTCCTTATTCCTTTCAGAAATCAAACTCTTCCTCTATTAAAGAGATAATACTCTATATCATTTGCCTATCACTTTATTTTTTTTTTAATAAAAAAAGGTTGGTATATTTCTGCCCCTCTCAGTTCTAAACTGCTCATTGATAGATACCTTAACAGACTAGTTCCCCACATTTGAAAGAAACTGTTCAATTTGTTGGGAAAAGGACTTAAATGAATGAACTGGGTCATTGTATTTCTTTCTTAGACACATCAACCAGTATTCATTTCAGGCTTACTCTTTCAACCTTTGGTTTAAAGAACCATTCACTTCAAACCATCCTCATTGGTTGAGACTAATTGCTTGATGCTCTGTTCCCATATAAAGAGTAAAATCATTGATCCTCTCAGCCAACTGTCACATATATACAATAGAAAAGATGATAGTTCTTAATGTATTTCCAGACCCAGAAGGATTATGAAGTATTATAAGTATATAATACTTGGTATACGTGTGTGTGTGGCTACATACATAAATGTAGGGAAAGAGACAAAGACAGAGGGGGAAAGCTCTAAATTTTGAAAGATGTTTTTATGTACATTATCTCATTCAAAATGTACAACAACCCTGTGAGGATAGTAGGGCAAGTATAATGATCTCTTCACAGTGAGGGAATCTGGGCATGGGGAGATTAAGTGACTTGTTCATAGTGATACAGCTAGAAGGTATTAAGAGACAGCATGTGAAACCAGGTATTCCTAACAACAAGTGCAATACTCTGTCTCATATGATGACAAGACTAACACAAACTGTTATAACCATGCTATACTAAATTTTTTAGGTCACATGTAAACATGGCCTGAATTCATACATGCAAAAATAAGAGAAAACTGGAAGCAATCATCAGAATAAGTTGGGGAGAAGGAATCATTTTACCTAGGTCGGGTCAAATAAATAAGCCCAGTGTTTTTATTTTAATGAAATTTATAATTATCAGGGTTTTTTTTTCCATTTTGCATATAAAAATTCAGTCTTACTTCATAACTTCCTATCTACAATGATTCCATGTAGAAATCTCTAACTTATAGCTGGTTGAGAGCTTAGAGATGAACTATTCAATGCCCGTTCCCAAGCCTATTTTCCAAATGTGGAAACAAGGATTCAGACAAAATAAATAACTCATTCAGGATCACATAGATAGCAAGTAGAATAATCAGGCTTCAAAATTAGGCTTTCTGAAAAAAGGCTGATGATGGTGGACTTGCTGTACCAGATCTAAAACTATATTACAAAGCAGCGGTCATCAAAACCATTTGGTACTGGCTAAGAAATAGAGTAGTCAATCAGTGGAATAGGATAGAATCATAAGACAAACTAGGCAATAACTATAGAAATTTAGTCTTTGATAAACCCAAATACCCCAGCTGCTGGGATAAGTACTCACTCTTTGACAAAAACTGCTGGGAAAATTGGAAACTAGTGTGGAAGAAAATAGGGCTTGACCCACATCTAACACCACATACCAAGATAAGATCTAAATGGGTTCATGATCTGGATATAAAGAGTGATACTATAAGTAAATTAGAGGAATGTAATATAGTTTACCTCTCAGACCTGTGGAGATGGAATAAATTTATGTCCAAAGAAGAACTGGAACTCTTCATTGAAAACCAGATAGATAACTTTGACTATATTAAGTTAAAAAGGTTTTGTACAAACAAAATCAATGCAGACAAGATTAGGAGGGAAGCAATAAATTGGGAAATCATCTTTACATTTAAGGGTTCTGATAAAGGTCTCATCTCTAAAATATATAGAGAATTGTCTCATATTTATAAAAATTCAAGC